>JAODAL010008195.1:0-119644 GCA_025379985.1 Phyllomedusa bahiana | reverse complement strand
GATTTTTCCAGCCAATCGAAAACCATACACCCCCCATCATGACTCGCACAACCTACTGCTCTATTCTGTAATCTGATTTGCTGGCCCCCAAAAATTTACAGGAAGCGCCGAAAAAGGAAATTTCGATCACCTTTAAAAACCTTGCCGATTTCAACTTTGTCGATAAAAATCGCTCAAAAAATAGTCATAAAACAGCAGTGAGTTTGTTTGCCAACAGATCGGGCGTTCCACAGAGCACATTTAAAAGGGGCAGAAAAAGAAGAACAGTGAATCGCAAGCAGGTTAGCAGGTTTCTATGGGAGGCAGGGGAGGAGGTGGGATGAGCAGTAAAGGAAGGAGGGTCGGGGTTAGGAGAGATGTCTCCTGCAGCGAGAAGCAGGAGAATAAAAAGCGACAGCAGATGGTTAAGTGATGTGTCTGAGCGGCGCTTGTGTGGGACTATGCAAGCAGGTGATTTGTGGGGGTTGAAAAGGGAGAAACAGTGTGTGGGTTGTATACAGGGGTGAGGGGAGGAGAGGGGGCGATGTGGAAGAATTGTCAGGGTGAGACTGAGGGTAAGTAGGAGGGAGTGGCTAAAGGTAGACAGCAAGAGTGGGCATAGTGAATGAGGTGTGGGGTGTAAAGATCAGGAAACTCACAAATATATAAGGTGTGTTTGGTGAGCCAGATCCCCAGATATTTCATAGAGGTGGTTTGCCATTTAATAGAGTGGGCAGTGGTCCATGGTGGTCTAGCTGGTAAAAAGATAGCAACAGCGATTGATCTGGGATTAGGTTTTTCAGATGTCTGATTTTACGCCATGCGCGCCAGGTTGGCATGAGAAGTGGGCTTTCTTTAACTGATGGAAAAAGTTTTGCATAGGGTGTGTGGAGGAAGTTAATCAAGTTAATTCTAGGACAGAACAGCTGGTCCAACCCACAGTTTGTGAAGACGTTGGTGTTTTGCGCCCAATCCGTGATGTACCTACCTAGTGCTGCTAAATTGTATAATTTAATGTGGGGAAATCCCAGTCCCCCGTTTGATTTGCATTGTGTTAGTAGGTGCATAGGGATGCATGCCCGCCTTTCCTCCATATAAAGGTTCGGTCGAGCCGCATGAGGAGCTTCTCTTCTTGTGGCCTAAGAAATATGGGTAACATGTGGAATCTGTACAATAAACGTGGGAACTCCACCATCTTTATCAAGTTGCAGTGACCCATGAAGGAGATTGGGAGATTATTCCAGCCTTTTAGTGTGTCCTGAAGCTCTGCTATATATTTGGTTACATTTTCCTGATATATGAGGTGTAAGTGTTTGGTGAGCCAGATCCCCAGATATTTCATAGAGGTGGTTTGCCATTTAATAGAGTGGGCAGTGGTCCATGGTGGTCTAGCTGGATCTTTCAGAATCAGGCTTTTGCTCTTGTCTACATTGATTTTGTAGCCCATTAGAGCTCCGGCCTCCTGTATATCGTGCAGTAAGGGTGACGGCGATGTCTCCGGGTCTGATATAAACAGCAGCAGATCATCTGCGTATGTAGATATCTTCAGTTCCTGACCAGGGGTCCTGATTCCTTGGTACATAGGGGATTGTGAAAAATGGTACAATAGAGGGTCTGGTGCTAAGTTTAATAAAAGTGGGGACAGGGGGCAGTCCTGCTTAGTGTCTCTGAATAAATCAATGGGTGAAGAGATGTGTCCATTGACCATAAGTGAAGTCGTGGCGTTAGTTTGAATGCTGTCCAGAAAATTAGAGAACTGGTCTCCAAGTCCCCTCTTCTACAGAGTTGCCGTTAAATATGGCCATGATACCCTGTCAAACACCTTTTCGGCGTCAAGGCTCAAGAGCATTGCTGTTGGATGATCTTGCGCCCCAGCTAGAGACATCGCTGCCACCGCCGTTCGCACACTCCTGGTTGCATGTCGGTTATGTATGAAACCATTTTGAGAGGGGTGTATTATTTGAGGTAGAATTACTTGTAGTCGGCTTGTGATTATTTTAGTCAGTAGTTTGTAATCCTGGTTTAATAAGGAAATTGGGCGATACGAAGTTACTAATGTGTGATCTTTTTGGGGTTTGGGCAATAAAATAGTTTTTGAGTCAAAAAAGGTATCGATGGATTTTAAATGTAAATAAATGTCATTAAATAGTTTTGTGAGAGAGGGTACCACTTCTGCTTTTAACATTTTATAAAATTCTCCGGGGTAACCATCAGGGCTCGGGGTTTTCCCGTTTGCTAGGTTAGTAATGGTATTTTTAACTTCCTCCTCCATTTTCTCTGACTCAAGGAAAGTTCGCTGATTCGGCGTCACCCCGGGCATGTTCACCCCAGCAAGAAACTTCGAGGTTTTGGCTGGGTCATAAGGTTCTGCGCTATATAAGGCTTCAAAGTAGTTTACCAATGCCTTCTCTATGTCTGAGGGGTCAGTTAGGAGAGTATTCATTTCGTTTGATTGTATGGCTGCAATGGGGGGGGGTCTCGTTTTCCAAGGTTTTGTCAACCCTGCAAGTATTTTCCCTATCTGTAGAATTTGTTTTGCAGAATTTTTATGTGGGATTTGGCAGTACCCTGAAGAAAAGTGTTAAGAAGAGATTGTGCTTCAGCAAATCTCTGCCTGGAGTCCGCCGTGCGCATTTCGGAATGTGCGATTTGTGTTTTCATTACATTAGAATGTAATTCCTGAAATTTTTTCCGATGTAAGGCTTTTTGCCGAGATACATAGCCAATGACATGAACCCTCAGCACTGCCTCAGTGAGCCACATCAGCGAAGTGTCCCCGGCTTGGGGTTGGTTGTCTTTTTCAAATTGGGACCAAGTGAACTTTAACAAATTTTTTAAGTCATCAGAGTCACTAAGATATCCTGGGAAACGGCAAGAATAAGGACTTGTGTTTTTGTCCCTCCCACGCAGTATAATTTCAATGGGGGCATGATCTGAAATCACAATTGGGTGAATCGTGGCGTCCACCACATCTGAGTAAAGTGTGGAAGCAAGAAGGGCCAAGTCAATGCGTGAGAATGAATCCCGAGCTGATGAGTAGCAGGTATATTGACGTGCTGTGGGGTTCGTTGCTCGCCAGTGGTCGAATAACTCAAATTTTTCTACTAGTTCCCGTATCGAGGGATGGAGTGTGCTTGCTGTCCCATCACCAGCTGTTCTGTCCTGTAGGCAGGCCCGCCATACAGGGGTACAGCCAGTACTCCCGTATGGGGCCCGGCGAAATAAGGGGGCCCGCTGCAAGCAGGCCCCCTTATTTCACAACAGGGACTGGCGCTCGGCGGCGCAGCCGGCGAGCGCTACATTTAATAAGGGGCCCGGCCGGCGCTGCAGAGAGGGGGCCCGTGCTGCCGGTCACAGCTGCAGTCACATAGACTCTTTTCACTTACTTCCCCTGCGCTGTGACTGGAGCCGGGGCCCTCCTGCTCTCTGACTGAGGCCAGGATGAGGGAGGAATTCAATTACTCACTTCCCGCCCCGCCCCTGTCCCCGCTCACCAGTACACAGTGCTGCATGGACAGAGAGAGCAGGAGGGCCCCGGCTCCAGTCACAGCGCAGGGGAAGTAAGTGAGAAGAGTCTATGTGACTGCAGCTGTGACCGGCAGCGCGGGCCCCCCTCTCTGCAGCGTCCTCATCCTCTCCCCAGCCCTGCAGCCCTTCTCCCCACAGCCCTGTGTGTGGGGGCCCCCATGGTCCCTCCAGTCCGGTGTGTGGGGGCTCCCATGGTCCCTCCAGCCCTGTGTGTGGGGGCCCCCATGGTCTCTCCAGCCCTGTGTGTGGGGGCTCCCATGGTCCCTCCAGCCCTGTGTGTGGGGGCCCCCATGGTCCCTCCAGCCCTGTGTGTGGGGGCCCCCATGGTCCCTCCAGCCCTGTGTGTGGGGCCTCCCATGGTCCCTCCAGCCCTGTGTGTGGGGGCTCCCATGGTCCCTCCAGCCCTGTGTGTGGGGGCTCCCATGGTCCCTCCAGCCCTGTGTGTGGGGGCTCCCATGGTCCCTCCAGCCCTGTGTATGGGGGCCCCCATGGTCCCTCCAGCCCTGTGTGTGGGGGCCCCCATGGTCCCTCCAGCCCTGTGTGTGGGGGCTCCCATGGTCCCTCCAGCCCTGTGTGTGGGGGCTCCCATGGTCCCTCCAGTCCGGTGTGGGGGGGCCCCCAGGGTCCCTGCAGCCCTGTGTGTGGGGGGGGGGGGGCCCCATGGTCCCTCCAGCCCTGTGTGGGCGGCCTCCTATGGTCCGTCCAGCCCTGTGGGGGGGGCCCCCATGGTCCCTCCAGCCCTGTGTGTGGGGGCCCCCATGGTCCCTCCAGCCCCGTGTGTGGGGGCCCCCATGGTCCCTTCAGCCCTGTGTGTGGGTGCTCCCATGGTCCCTTCAGCCCTGTGTGTGGGGGCTCCCACGGTCCCTCCAGCCCTCTGTGTGGGGGCTCCCATGGTCCCTCCAGCCCTGTGTGTGGGGGCCCCCATGGTCCCTCCAGCCCTGTGTGTGGGGGCCCCCATGGTCCCTCCAGCCCTGTGTGTGGGGGGCCCCATGGTCCCTCCAGCCCTCTGTGTGGGGGCCCCCATGGTCCCTCTGTGTGGCGGTCCCCTCCTCTCCCCCACCTGCTGGGTGGGGGCCTCCGCATCCTCCCAGCCTTCTGTGTGGGGGCCCCCTCGTCCCCCCAGCCTTCTGTGTGGGGGCTTCATCCTCTCCCCACATAAACACACACATGTAAGGCTGGAGGGATGAGGGGGCCCCCACACACGAGTTTGGGGGGACGAGGGGGCCACACCTACCTCCCTGGTTGCACAGCTACCTAACTCCCTAGCTACCACCTACCTGGCTACCCGGCCACCTACTACCCACCTGGCTACCCGGCTACATACCCACTTACCTGTCTGCCCACTACTCGCTTACCTACCTATGGGGGGCCCACTACCTACGTATTGGGGGACTATATACCTAATTATCAGGGCACAAAGGGGGTCATTATTACCATTTGGGGCAATATGGATGTGGAGTTTGTACATAGGAGGTGGACACAGGTAGGAAGATGATAAAAAAAAAAGTGAGGAGTCTCAGGTGTTTGTGTTGTGAATTTTCAGGGGCGAGTTGTGGCGAGAAGTCATCATGGAGGTCTGGACCGAATAGAGAAGAAAAGAAACGTGAATGACTCATCAGCAAGACATCAACTGTAAGTCACTAAATGTATGCATTGTATCTACCACTATATGGTCACTGTATGGCAGTAATATTGGTCTTACAGTAATGAATTATATTCAGTGACCGTTTGATGGTATTATTTGATGGTATTATTTGATGGTATTATTCAGCAATTGAGCACTCAGCATTTTTTTTTTTACTGGGGGCGGGGCAATGGGGTGCTGGGGGTGGGACTTGTAGGGGGGCCCACACGCTTAAGCTGTATGGGGCCCAGAAATTTCTGTTGGCGGCCCTGCCTGTAGGGGGTTGGGTGCTACATTAAAATCTCCCATGAGTATAAGGTTGGGGTGCGGCCTAGAAAGTAGGAAGACTAGTAGTTGTGAAAAGAACCAAGCGTTGGGTCCATTTGCTGCGTAGATGTTAACAAATGTGTACATTTTGTTTGCAACCAAAGTCCTTAAGTATAAGAACCTTCCCTCCGGGTATGCGTATTGTTCTTCTACTTGTTGAAGGAGACCTTTTTGGAAATATATTGCCACCCCTCGTGTTTTGGATGTATAATTGGCCATAAGTGGGGGGTCTAGCCAGGGAGCCCGAATGGGGACATAGTGTGATTTTTTCCAGTGTGTTTCTTGTAAAAAGGTGACATCAGCTTTAAGCCGTCTGATATGGACCAGTACCTTCCTTCTTTTTTCTGGGGTGTTTAGCCCTGCTGTGTTTCAAGAGAGGAGTTTGATAGCTTTGGTGGCCTGTAACTCCACCGTTGTGTCTGGGTCTGTACTCATCCTGGGTCAATATGTCTCGGTGCAATAAAGGAATTACCTTCATTGTGTGGAGTCTGGCAGGCGTCCCAGCGAGCGCCTCCGTTCTCCTTTTGTGATAGTGAGGGGGGACCCACGGCACGGGGAGCACAACAGATACCTGTCCAGGTACTAACTAAAATACATAGAAGAGCATACATGTGACCATAATTACACATCATAGAAATCAACAGTTTAAACCATTTTGTCCAACACTTTAATAACAATTTGGAACTTGAAAAGCCTCTGAGACGTCGAACATGTCTCAGTTTACTCCACCTATTTTCTGTGTCCTGCATTCGGGGTGTAGGCGGCTTCCAGCACCAATCTCAACCTATTTACCATGATATGACTCCCTTTCAAGGATGGTGAAAGGTGAACATATTCAATATGCAGTTATTTGAAGAATCTCACGTGTGATGCAATCAATGCGCTGCTTCAGGCAGAAGGCGGGCTCATGCTTCCTCCGGATCTTGATACGTGGAACTTTGGCCATTTACAGTCACTCTGAGTCTCGCTGGGTATTGAAGTTGGAAGCAAATATTGTGGTTATGGAGGTAGCTGCACACCTCCTGAAATGCCTTTCTCCGTTGGGTTACTTGAACTGAAAAGTCCTGAAAAATTAGAACTATTTCACCTCGAACTTTTAGCTCTCTTTTTTGACGATAGGCTCTAAAGAATTTTTCTTTTATTGACCAGTTCAGGAATCTGGCAATCACTGGTCTTGGTTTGGCTCTTTGAGCGTTCGGGATACCCATGCGGTGGACACGTTCTACCATCAGTTGATCCCGAGGTATGTCCAGCTCCAGTCCTGTGGCTTCATCATTTATCAAGAAAGAGACCAGTGAATCTGCCACAACCGATTCTAGAATGCCCACGAACCTTAAATTGTTTCGCTTCTCTCTATTCTCTAAATCGTCGAGCTTTTCCCTTAGGCTATCGATTAGGGCTTGGTTATTGGTTGTAATTTCCACCATGCGAGTTGTCTCGTCTTCTAGTGAGCTCGTTCTGGTCTCCAATTCTATTATTTTCTGTGAATTCCTAGTAACTTGCACCAGTGCCGCATTTATTGAGGCTTGTATAATGTCTAGACGCTTGTCTAGCGCTGGGAGAATTAGTTTGGATACCTCGTGCGCTACCGACAATGCTTGATTCATGGTTGTGGCCGGTGGAATATGTGATTCTGTCGAGGAGGTTTGGGGTGATGTCTGTTCGCCCTCTGAGGCCGGAGGAGAGGAGCACGATGGGGAGCTCATATTGGTGAAAGGCTTTGCGGTGTTGAGTGGATGCTGAGATGCTGACTTGGAGTTTTGTGTAATTTTGAGGTTGTTTCCGTGTTACTTTTTCTTTGTACGTATTTGTACATATCTTTCAGTGACCAATACAGAGTTGTAAATATGACCACGAGTGGCCACTGTCTGATAGTTGAAGCAGAGTAAGTGACCAAATAAATTTGGCAGTCCAGCAACACAAAAAAATCACTGAAAAATATTCATAAATACACTACCAAAGAGTTTGTGAGAAAAGAGAATCACTGAAAGGAAAAACAACAAACTCTATATCTAAAATATAACCTTTATTACTAGCCTATAAAAAGATACCAAAAGATAAAAACAAACTACATACCCTAACGCCGCTACACTATAAGTATAGACAGGGATTTTCTATCCCTATATGGACCCTACACTCACCTACCTAATTTTGTAGGGTAATCGTCCCGAAAGGGTCGGCCCCACCTAAGTGTCTAGCCCTATTACGTCCTATACAATCCCTTACTGGGCAACAATATGACACTTAAACCTTGTCCACAAAAATATCAAAGATAAGACAGGAGGATAGCGATAGTAATCACAACTTCAGATAGGTGATATATAGGTGACCTATATCCCCTATCTGAAATTGTGATAACTATCGCTATCCTCCTGTTTTATCTTTGATATTTTTGTGGACAAGGTTTAAGTGTCATATTGTTGCCCAGTAAGGGATTGTATAGGACGTAATAGGGCTAGACACTTAGGTGGGGCCGACCCTTTCAGGACGATTACCCTACAAAATTAGGTAGGTGAGTGTAGGGTCCGTATAGGGATAGAATATCCCTGTCTATACTTATAGTGTAGCGGTGTTAGGGTATGTAGTTTGTTTTTATCTTTTGGTATCTTTTTATAGGCTAGTAATAAAGGTTATATTTTAGATATAGAGTTTGTTGTTTTTCTTTCAGTGATTCTCAGTCCAGCAACACAACCTATGAAAGCATTGAAGTTGTGTGGGAGTCGGTCATCCGTATGTAGACATCCAAAGGGAGTGTTGCACTTTTAGATTGGCGGTTGGGAAGCCTGTGTTGGCACGTGCTTTATTACATTTCTGTCCAGGTCTTTGAAGTAAACAGTGGAATCAGAATTGAGATAGGATTAAAAGAAGTGTCACTGTCTTTCTTATTGTGGTGAAACCTGGGCTTGTTGTAGTAAGTTTAATTAAAGAGCTGCAGTTTTTCTCAAATCCAGTAGATGGCGTCAGATGCTTAAAGATTGCAGAGATGGATTTATTCTGTACTGGATTTATTCTGTACTATGAGCACACTATGAGCACACTGTGACTACTGTTATGCAATTTCTTTGGGGGCTTAGACTCCTGAGTGAATCTTGGTGGGCAGAAATGTTTCTTTACAGCATTGGGAAACGGGGTGTATGTAATATATACGTTGGCACTGACTTGTAGATTTCGGGCAGTACTTCTCTGTTTCTGATCGGAGATTACCGTACTGGTTAGTTGTTATGAAAGGTCTGCTGTAGTGTTGTGTGCAAGATTAACTATTCTTGCGGCGAAGAGTAAGGATCTGAATTCTTAAATTTGGATGAATATAGATTTACAGTTCACTAGTGATTTGTGATGGGCTGTTTGACCCTCTAAAGGTCGCTATGATGGTTAAAGGTATGCCCCCATGCGGTGTCTTGTGACAGAGGCAGGGTGATCCTGCTGTAGGAGCGGTATAGCACTGTTATCCCTCTATGGAGCTCAGGTGGGCTGGTGGCCCAAGATGGCACCTAGATGTGTGTGGGCTTTTTCCCGCCGTTGATGGGTAGCGAAGTGGATAGTGGCAGAGGGGGGGGTCGTTCTCTATTTTCACTGATCTTGTCCCTGACACGGTTTCTGCCTTCTGATTCTGGCCAGCTTTGCCTGCCGTGATAGCGGTGGTCTCCACGATGTGGCTGGTGATTGTGTCAGGCACCTGCTCCGGTCCTAAGGCTCAGCAGCGGCTGCTCGCGTCCTCAGCGTCTCCCGTAGCCGGCTGGATCTCATCCTCTGTATGGTCCGCCTGTCAGGCACGTTGCCGAGTGGTGTGAGTTACGGCGGAGCGAGGTATGCGGTGGGAGGCCTGATCTCTGCTGCGTACGGTGTAGGGAGGCAAGATGTTTCGGTGTGGACCCTCTAGAGGTTGGTGTGGTAATAGAGGGTATACCCCTGTGTGGCGCTTTGTGACCGAGGTAGAGTAGCGGTGGTCCTGCTGTAGGGGCAGTGTGATGCTGTTATCCCCCTATGGAGCCCAGGCAGGCTGGTGGCCCAAGATGGCGGCGGAATTTCAGCGGGCTTTTTTCCCGCCGCTGATGCAGGGATAGTGATGTAGACAATGGCAGAGGGGGAGGGGTCAGCTTCCCCCCTCACTGACCTTATCTCCGACACGGCTTCTGCTTTCTGTGGCTGGCCGGGTCTGCCTGTTGCGACAACGACGATCTCCGCAATGTGGCTGGCAGGTGTGTCAGGCACCTGCTCCAGACCCGGAGCTCAGCGGTGGCTGCTTGCGTCGTCAGCGTCTCCCGTCGCCGGCCGGATCTCGTCCTCTGTAAAGTCCACCTGGCAGGCCCGTCGACGAGTAACGTGAGGTGCGGCGGAGCAAGGTAGGTGGCGGGAAGCCGGGACTCTGCTGTTTGCGGTGGAGAGAGATAAGGTGCTCCTGTATGGGCTGCGGTTAGGAGACTGCAGGGAGGGGTAGTGCACCACTCTGTTCCCGCTCCGGGTGCTGCCCGATCTGTGGTTCACGGTGATGCTCACCGCCGTGTCCTCCAGGTGATCTCGTTCGGCTCTCTGGGCAGGTGCGCCTATGTATCAGGGAAGCCGCTGATCGTGTTCAGCTGTTTTCTGATGGTGAATTAGGCAATAAGCTTCTCTGTCTAGTGCGTCCTGAGCAGGAGCTGTGTTAAAATGCGGCCATACTTGATGCCCCGTCCCCGGAAGTCCCGAAAAATTTGAATTTTATCAGACCAAGATCCAGTTTCTTGCTTATATAATTTCACCTCATGGTCTATACATGAACTCTAGCAAGATTAAATCATAGACTGGTCTACCCCCAGGAGCGTAAAGAATGTTCAATGTTTCATAGGTTTTGCCAATTTCTATAGACGCTTCATTAAGAATTTCTCATAAATAATTTCTCCTACTACACAGTTGACTAAGAAGAGAAAAGTTTTTGTTTGGTCTCCCCAAGAACAAGAATCCTTCTCTCTCCTAAAGGCCAAGTTCACTACAGCCCCTGTATTAGTTTTTCCATACCCAGAACTCGCCTTCATTGTGGAAGTAGATGCTTCAGACTGTGCTATAGGGGCAGTTCTGTCTCAGAAAACAGGAGACAAAAGTTTATTGCATCCTTGTGCTTTTTTCTCCCGACATTTATCACCTCCTGAAAGGAATTATGATGTGGGAAACAAAGAACTGATAGCTATTGTTGCAGCCTTTAAGGAATGGAGACATCATTTTCAAGGAACCCCACAGAAAATAATTATTCTAACTAAACACCGTAATCTGGAATTCATTAGATCTGCCATATGTCTATCTCCTCACCAAGCTTTTTGGAGTCTCTTCCTCAATCAATTCAACTTTGTAATCTTATACAGGCCTGGATCCCATAATGGCAAGGTGGATGCTCTATGAAGAATCTTCTCCAATGATTCCTCTTCTACTATTCCGCTCAAGACTATTGTTCTGCTCAGTCTAATGTTGTGGGAGTAATCCATAATAAAGACTTGCTTAAAGAGATAAGAGAGGCCTATCACACTGACTCCTTGCTATCTCAACCACCTGATGATGTACAGTTAATGCTTAAGAACAAGATGTGGACCCATGGGCAGCAGCTGTGTATACCTGAAACAGTAAGACTGAAAACCCATGATTGCCGGGCACAAAGGAGTGCAGAAGACACAGGAATTTTTATCCCGATTCTTTTAGTCGCCCAATTATCTACAGGATGTGAAAAAAGTATGTAACATCATGTGACTTTTATGCTAGATGCAAGACTCCACGTTCTTCACCCACGGGTTTGTTACAGCCTTTGCTGGTCCCCTCTCGGCCCTGGGGTTCTATTTCCATGGACTTTATCGTAGATCTACCTACCTGTAAGGGAAAAAATACAATTCTAGTAGTAGTTGACGGCTTACCAAGGCTGCACATTTCATTCCATTTACCGGTCTACCCTCTGCCAAAGACACTGCTGACCTCATAGTTCGGAATGTGTTTCTTCTTCATGGAGTTCCTGATGAATCTTCATAGACTCTGGAACAGTACCTTCGATGCTATATTTATCATTTCAAAGGTGATTGGGTTGATCTGCTTCCTGTGGCTGAGTTTTCGTACAATACTCTCAAAACGCCTCCACCAAACAAACTCCTTTCTTTGAAAATTTGGGATACCATCCAAATATTCTTCCTAAATTCCCTGCTGGTCCACCTATTCCAGCTGTCACGGAAAGGATCTCTGCACTACAGAAAAATTTAGAATTACTAAAAGACACACTAGAAAGGGCTCAAGAAAATTACAAGAAGGAAGCAGATAAAATTTGGTGGCCAGCACCAATTTTTAAAGTGGGGGATAAGGTATGGCTTTCCACGAGAAATTTTAAACTTAAGGTTCCTTCAAAAAAACTGGAACGGAAGTTTGTCGGGCCGCATAAGATCATCAGGATAATAAGTTCAGTAGCTGTTCGTCTCAAACTCCCACGATCTATGAAGATTCATCCTATTTATCATGTGTCTCTACTAAAGCTTGCCATGTCCATCCCCTTTCCGGAACGTGGTCCTCCTCCTCCCAATGCAGTGGAGATAGATGGGCAAGAACAGTTTGTTGTAGAGCAAATCTTGGACTCTAGAATTTTCAGGAAACGGCTACAACATCTCATTAAGTGGAAAGGTTATGGGTCTGAAGAAAATTCTTGGGAACCTGTGAGTAATATTAATGCTCCCCGACTGATCAAAAATAGTCAAGACTATTTTGCCCTTAAGTTTGCCCTCAGTCAAGATGGTGGATTGTGTCTCAGCTGGGTGCCATCTTCTTTCCTGTTTCCTATATAAACTTCTCAAACCTGTTGCTCATTGCTTGAGTATTGTGTTTGAGCTCCTGCTTGCAGTCCTCTTGCCTTGGAACGTGCTCTCTAGTTTGTTCCTCCTCCTTGCAGTTTATCCTGCAACTCCTGGAAACCTGCTGACCACTCGTCGGTTCTCCTCCTGACTTCTCGTCTGGATCCCTGTCTACATTTCTGCTACCTCCCGTTCAAGTCTCCTGCACCTCCCTGTGTTTAGGCCTCGTCCCTGTAATTGGATTACAGCAGTATTTACTAGTATCGTGACATAAAGATGTGGAAGAATTCATAGAATCTTGTAGCACTTGTCCCGCAAAAAGACATCTCGACTTAAGTCAGCAGGTTTACTACAGCCTTTGCCTATCCACAAGAGCCCGTGGAACCATATAGCCATGGATTTCATCACCAACCTTCCACCCTCCTATGGCAATACTGTCATTTGGGTAGTCATCTGGGAAGACACTCTCAAGTCTCTTCAACGGTCATGCACCCAAATGAAGGCCAAAGCAGAAAAGAAGAAAAGGCCTCCCCCTTCCTTCGCTCCTGGTGACAGAGTCTGGCTTATAAACCCCGGTTTCCTCCCAGAATGCGTGTTCCCAACTCCTATCACGTCTCCTTGCTGAAACCACTCATCCTTAATCGCTTCTCCTGGAAGGTTGCCTCTCCTCGCCACCGCACCCGTGATTGGTGATTACCAGACACTGACCCTATTTAACCTGCCCTTTCCTGTTGTTCCTTGCTGGATCAATAGTGCCTTGTAGCCTAGAGAGAAAGTGTTTCATTGTGTTCCATTGCTATACTGTGTACCGTACCTATTGCCTCCATCCCTCGACCATGAACTTTAGCTACCTGTCCTGACCTTCCTGCCTGTCCCTGAATATGAACCAGACTAGCGATTCTGTACCATGCCTCACCTCGACTGCCACTGCAGGCAAGTCATGTCAAGGGTAGCGACCTGGGTTTTTGCTTGCTGCAGCAAGTCCAACCTGCTTTGTGTCAGGCTCTGGTGAAAACCAGCGACCCCTTAGACTCTACTCCCTGGTGCGGCTTAAACCATCGCCTGCAGTGGTACCCCAGATCCACTACTCCAGCCGTTACAATATTCCATAGAAACAGGACCCTAACACTTTCCCTATGCATAATAGTTGGGGAATGAATAGGATATATAGATCGTTTATAATATAATTAAAACATATTCCATACAAACAGGTACCTAAAAATTTTCCTGTGCATTATAGGTTTAGAATGAACAGGATATATAGTTAGATTATAATGTAATTGTCATGAGCCGCCGGCACACTCATGTCCCCTGTCCCAGTACGCTGGCGTGGACGGGTGCCACCGTGGTCCACATGTAGGGCCGTGGGCGAACTCGTACTGCCGGCAGCAACTTACCTAGCCGCGTTCCTGCTTATCCGTACTCCTATGCTGGACGGCTCTAACATTTAAAGAGGCAGCGCATCGGTAATTGTTTATTGACGGGTGCTGACAATATATATCCGGGACACCTCCCTTAGTTCCCTGCCAGATTTTTAGTGCCTCATGCCTACTGAGAAAGCGTGCCTGAGTGGTTCCTTTGCTGTACAGTGTACCATTCCAGTTGCCTCCGTTCCTCGACCACGAACCATTGCTGCCCGTCCTGACCTTCTTCCCTGTCCCTTACTACGAGTTTGCCTGACGATTCTGTACCTTGCTACACCTCGGCTGCCATCGCAAGCAAGTCGTGTCAGGGATAGTAACATGGTAGGACTCCTGCCATGGCAAGCCCAACCTGCCTTGCGGCTGGCTCTGATGAACACTTGCGGTGGTCTAGAGGATCCACCACTCCTGCCGTAACTGTAAGATCCAGCCATGGATCCCGCCCAGGTGCCTTTGCCTAGCTTCACTGACTTCACCACCATTTTGGCCCTGCAATCGCAGCAGATCATGCAACAGGCCCAGCAGCTCAACCAGCTGACTGCTATGATGCAGCTATTCATCACCACTCAGCAGCAGCAGCCGCCTCCTGTGGTTCCCTTTATGTCATCAGCTCCTGCAGTGTCCGGCGGCCCTAAGCTTGTTTGTCTATGCCAGCGAAGTTTGATGGGGACCGACCATTCTCACTACGTTTTCTGAGAAAATTAAACAGTGTTTTTGAGAAACAAGCCCATGTCTCCTCCACTCTATGAAACCTGTGCCAAGGGGACTTCTCTGTCGGAGACTATGCCATACAGTTCCGCACCCTGGCCTCGGAATTGTTTCAGAACGATGTGGCCCTTAGTGCCACATTCAAAAAGGGTCTCTCCAGCAGAGTGAAGGATGTACTGGCAGCACGGGATCCTACATCTTCCTTGAGTGACCTTATTCTATTGGCCACCCACATTGACATGCGTTTTTCTGAAAGACAGGAGGAGTTCCATCACGAATGTGAACTAGTCAGGTCACGTTGTCTACCCCATCTTGCTCCAGTATTCCAGAGGCCTCCACTGCTACTCCCACAGACTCTGGTGAGGAACCTATCAAGTGGATAGAGGCCACCTGACCCAACAGAAACAGTCCTGACGACAAGTGGAGAATCTGTGCCTCCACTGTGCTAGTCCTGAGCACTACCGCAGAGACTGCCCACAACGTCCGGGAAATGCACGCACCTAGGTCACATGGGAGAGGCGTCACTAGGTGTGAATCATCCCTCTTTACGTTTGACGATGCTGGTGCAAATCTCGGCCATTATTGATAAATCCACCTTAACCCTCGTTTCCAAATTGATGTTTGGCCCAGAAAAATGACACCTGACATAATGCAGATTTAGATTCCTTCTTTCGAATATTTTCTTCTTATGTTTTTTTTTTTTAAGTGATCACTATAAATCTGAATCTTTGTCCTGATCACTAAATGACATTATATTTGTTTCTTGGTCTCTCTGTCTTCTCTCTCAGGGCCTAATTTTATCTGCGATTTGTTTATTCTTGATGGTCTAACAATATTTGAACTGGCTGATTCATCATAAAACAGGAGTGCCTATAATGTGAACTAATGGTCTTTCAGGGTTGATGGCAGCATCTACAAATTGAAAATGATATAAAGCATTCCATCTACAGTAAACCATGAGTGATCCACAAAATCAGGTTGTAATGGTTATTTCCATTTGTATTTTTTCTCGCTACCTCTTATATTTTTTTCTTCTTTTTACACCTGTTTCCTGTGTCATTGACTTGTTATGTAAATCACCCATTCCTACAATTCTTGACCAGCAAAAATATAGACTCTTGTGCAAACTTAATTATTATTTTTTTTTGGCTGGGCAGAAAAAAGAAAATTTTATTTTGTAAAAACCACAACACAACTCTTCCCTGCCCTTGTATGTGTTTCCAGCACAGCCCCTTTTGAAGTACTCTCGGAATGCGGCCTCCACCCTCATCTGGACTTTTAGAGCGACATGTATGATTTTTGAAGCAAGGGCACTATTTATTTTTTTTTGCATGCATTTGCCTAGTCATAGATTTAGTACTTACTAGCTACAAACAGACACTTCTGGCTCAGGTAAATCACTTTTAAAGTGGTTTACCTGTTCCAGCAGTAATGCGCCTGGATTTGTCATACTAAGGCCTCGTTCACACGGCTTATTTCAGAACGTATTTACAACGGATTTCCGATGTAAATACGTTCTGAAATCAGTTGAAAATCATTTGCAAATAAGTTCCACTAAGTGTGGACGTATTTGTAACTGATTTCCCTACGGATTCACCATCTAAAACACTTGTACCTGGTGAATCCTTCCGGATATAATTGACATGTAAATTTGTTTTTTCCGTCCGGATTGCCGTCGTCAATCCGCGGCGGCAATCCGGAACGGAATTTTGCGTCGTGTGAACGACGACCGTATTTTCTATTAAAATTTCAATAGAAAATAGGCTGTGACTTTTTTTCGGACGATTTGCCGACGGTTTGACGATCGTCAATCCGTCGGCAAATACGCGGCGAAATAAGCCGTGTGAACGAGGCCAAAAGCTATAAATTTGTAGCTTCGTATGGTTGTAGTGCGTCACACCTCCAGCATGCCCTTCGATCTCAGGCACATTACAAAGTGCCGCGGGCACTCTGTAATGTGCCTAATATCAGAGTGCACCTGTTTAAAAATTGAGCAAATGGGGCTGCGCTAGTTTTCGGGCTGGAAAGATGCCAGATTTCTGCCGCAGCCCAGTTCATACATGTCGCCCTAATTTCAGGCTCCTGTGTTTCTGGACTCGGGATCAGCTGGAAATTTCATAAATGCTTTTGTGGTGACTAAGTATCGCCTCCCGGTGGTCCACCTGGATAAACCTCTGGTGATCTCCTCCGTCTATTGAGTGATTCTATTCAGTTTCATACAGAACCTGTATCCTTTCATGTAGGGGTGCTACACGAGGAGAAGATTGCATTCTCTGTCTTGCCCCGCTCTTCCTCGTCAATCCTCTTGGGACTTCTGTGGCTGCAGTGCCATGCCCCTATGCTTAATTAGAATACAGGCAAAGACACATGCTGGGGTCAAGACTGCCAGTCTCGCTGTCTTGTAGCACTACTTCCAATGCATCCCACTTCTCCACTGATACCCCTCAAACCTCTGCTGGCTGCATATCAGGACTTTGCTACTTTTTTGGGAGAAAAAAAAGAAGTGGATAGATAAAGAAGTGGGCAAAATACCAAGGAATGAAGTGAGACTACCAAAAAGAAAAGAGAGGGATGAGCAACCTAAGATTGATTATGTTTCCATGTTTGATAAGCATGCAGGGATAATTAAACGGGCAATATTAACATTTTGGGACATCTTACAGGTTAATCCAAAATGTGGACATCTATTTTGTGAAAAACCCCATTTTATTTACAAGAAAGGAAAAACCATACGAAATCACATCATTTGCTCAGATATATAATCTAGAAAGATGACTAAGCAACAAAAAAACAAAAAACAAAAACAAAAAAAACAAAAACAAAAAAAGAGGTACTTTTCCGTGCCTGCAGTATCAGAACTGTAGTAACATTATCAAAGGGGAAAATATAAGTCCATTTTCGATCCCTTTGGGGTTTTTTTTTTTAAGCTTGGGATGGTTTCACCTGACGGCTTATTGCGGACGGGGGTTTTTTTACGGGGCCCCTGCAATTTTAAACGCCTGTTTGGACGGGGGCGGGGGGCGGGCGCGGGGGGAGTAAGCAGGGGGCCGGCACTTCGCCGGCCCATTGACTATCACTGCTAGCGGCGCGTATACGCCGCTAGAAAGTGACAGGTGAATTATCTCCCCGCCCGGCGAATCCGCCGGGCGGGGAGAGGAGACGTAATCCATAGTTCTCTATGAGAACTGTGAATTACCGTAATGAATGGGCCGTTGAATTGGCGCACTTCGGCGCGTAATTACGGACCGAAATACGGTCCATTTTAAGCCGTGTGAACATGGCCTAAAAAGTTACTATACGTGTGCAACAAAAAATGTCATCTATTTGCTAAAGTGCCTGTGTGGCAAAGTGTATATAGGTCGGACTTCTAGAATGGTTAAAATTAGATTGAATGAACACAGATCTCAAATAAGGTTATTTAAAACTAAAAATGTAGAGGAAAAAAAATGAAACTGGAAGGAGATTTGGGGAAAGTACGGTAGTGAGACACTCATCAACATAATATTAGTGAACTTAGGTGGTGCATTCTTGAAGAGATAAATGGTTTAAACGAACATCAAATTAAAACTCGGCTGTTACAAAAGTTTTTTGGATACATAAAAGGGAATCTCTTGTCCCAAAGGATCTCAATGAGGAATGCAACTGGCAAGCAAACCTAAAAATGTTGTTTCTGAGGCATACCACTAGGCTATTTAAGTAGTAGGTGCTAAAAAAGTCCTATGTAAGTGTGAGGAAAATGGTCAGGGCAGCTATGATATGATCATACGGTCTGTTTGTAGCTGTATTAGAACTGTATGTTAAGTAGAGTATAACCTGCACTGTTGTAACCCTGTGTATATATCTCAGCAACGAGACCCCCTGTTTGTGGAATGTCCTGCAACCTTTTAAACTGATGAGATAGCATATCACCCCCGGTGCTGTCTCTGCTAAGCAGCCCTTTTTGTTGCATTTTATGGCCATCCTGTATATACAAGCTTCACTAGTATATGATGGAAAGCCAAAACTTTAGCATACCATGTGTCTTGATCTGTGGTATATATCTAATATATATATATCTATATAATATATATATATATATATATATATATATATATATATATATATAATATATATATATATATATATGTGTGTCCCTTTAATACTATTCCTCTTACCCCCTTATTTACATAACTCAGTGCTGTATCTGCTAAGCAGCATATTTATGGCAGTTTTATTACCTTTAGTATATACAGTATTCCAATAGGATATAACAAGAAAAGCCAGGCCAGATGGACCCTTTGACCTATCCCAAGCCATGAACACTGGTCATAGAAAGGTCAGGGTTCAACTGACCTTTCCAAACTGAAGAACAGCCTGTGGATGTCATCTAGTGGGCAAAGTGAGCAACAATCCTCATTAAGGATGAGAGTCTGCTCACCTTATAATATCTCTAGCCAATTAGGGACAAGCTAATTACCATAATTAGCTGATGGGAGGTTTGGAAACCTGAAATGGCTGAGTGGCCTATAAGACACATTGTCCTGGCTCAAATCTTTGTAAATCGTTTGGGGTTCAATTTCTGATTGAGTTGTGTTCCTTTTTTTCCGTGCCCCAGGACCTGACATCCTACCATTGTGTTAGGAATTTTCTGTTTTCATCCTTTTATTTTATTACTGATGTACATATTTCATATTAATTTTATTGTATTTTTTATGTAAGTACTGTACCTTTTGCATATTAAATTTAAACCTAATAAGCTTGTTTGCTGTAAGAACCCATAACCTTGAAGAAGTGTTTTTAACCATGTAGCTGCTGGAGAGCAGTGAGGCAACCCTGTAAGCATAGGTAAGTGTATTTTGGTTCAGAGCACTTCCCTCTGATTTCCCTTTTTCTTTTTGATTATTGAAGGTAGGTGGTGACAGCGTAGTATTTTTGGGGTGCTGGAACAGAGCCGTCTTAACAGTATATTGGGCCCCTGGGCAGACCTGTGCTCTGGGCCCCCCATCCAACACAACCACTCGCAGGAACAAATATATACATTATCGATAACAAACCTATAACCTACAACACTGCCATATAGAGACCACATGTAGGTTATACCTGAGCTGGTGTCTGACCTCTAACACCGCCATATAGAGACCACATAGTGGTCAAACACCAGCTCAGGTATAACCTACAACACCACCATATAGAGACCACATGGAGGTCAGACAGCAGCTCAGGTATAACCTACAACACCACCATATAGAGACCACATAGAGATAAGACACCAGCTCAGGTATAACCTACAACACCACCATATAGAGACCACATAGTGGTCAAAGACCAGCTCAGGTATAACCTACAACACCTCCATATAGAGACCACATAATGGTCACATACCAGCTCAGATATAACCTACAACACTGCCATATAGAGACTACATGGAGGTCAGACACCAACTCAGGTATAACCTACAACACCTCCATATAGAGACCACATAGTGGTCAAACACCAGCTCAGGTATAACCTACAACACCTCCATATAGAGACCACATAATGGTCAGATATCAGCTCAGATATAACCTACAACACTGCCATATAGAGACCACATGGAGGTCAGATACCAACTCAGGTATAACCTACAACACCTCCAAATAGAGACCACATAGTGGTCAGACACCAACTCAGGTATAACCTACAACACCTCCATATAGAGACCACATAATGGTCAGATACCAGCTCAGATATAACCTACAACACTGCCATATAGAGACCACATGGAGGTCAGACACCAACTCAGGTATAGCCCACAACACCTCCATATAGAGACCACATAGTGGTCAGACACCAGCTCAGGTATAACCTACAACACTGCCATATAGAGACCACACAGAGGTCAGACACCAGCTCAGGTATAACCTACAACACCGCCATATAGAGACCACATAGAGGTCAGACACCAGCTCAGGTATAACCTACAACACCGCCATATAGAGACCACATAGTGGTCAGACACCAGCTCAGGTCACCATCACATGACAGACTACAGCACTGATCCAACACAGAAGAGAAATAACCCCTGACATCAGGGACTCGCAGGAGACGTCATCTCTCATGAGTCCTTTTTTTTCCCTTTTCTTCTCCATCCGACACAGAAATCAAAGACAAGTTCTTCCGGCCATAACTCATCCCTGCAGAATTTACCATACAAGCATCTTAGACTTTCACTTTATCAACACTTCTCTACCAATTCCTACCTCTGGTATAGGCGCCTCATTAAGTAGGTAGTAATGTTGCCAACCATTAACTAGGTAGGTATATAGGCCCACTATAGGAAGGTAAAGTAGCCTCCTGTAGGTAGATAGGTATACATACCCGCTGTAGGTAAACATACAGCCCCTGTAGATAGGTATACATACCCCATGTAGGGAGATATATAGTCCAATCTAGATAGGTACATATGCACCCTGTAGGAAGGTATACAGTCCTCTGCAGATAGATAGGTATATATACCCATTGTAGGCAGGGTTGTACTTACAGCTCATGCTGTCCTAGGCACTGAGCTTGAAAACACCCCCAAATTAATACTGTACAGTCCAAACTACATGTTTTGATGCTTTTTTGTGACGGATTAGCAGTGTAATATGCCCCCCAAAAAGCCTTAAATACTACAGTAAAATGACTGCCATTCATTGCTATGTAAAATCAATGTCTTCGTTTAGAGGACACTGATTTTACTACAGTATACAGGACAAAGAATTTATATGTAAATTATTTGAGTCATTTAGCGCCGACCATTATAAATTTAGGAGGCAGAAAACCTGCCTTGGACGTCCGGCGTCATTTACTTGTTGGAATTCTGCGCTTACAGTCACAGAATGCTGACGAGGAAACAACAATGTTCTGGTGCTGACACTTTTAGGAAAACATGTTAATAATTGACAGGCTGCGTTCACACAGCGTATAGGGTCGCACAGTTTGGCCATGTTCACACGGCTTAAACCTGGACGTATTTCGGTCCGTAATTACGCGCCGGAGTGCGCAAATTACGTCTGGAATACGTCCCCGTCATTACGGTAATCCACAGCTCTCATAGAGAACTATGGATTACGTCTCCTCTCCCTGCGTATAAGCGCCGCTGGTAATGCAAGTCTATGGGCCGGTGAGGTGCCGGCTCCCCGCTCCCGGCCACACGGCGTAATTGCGGGGATTAATTACGTCCCGCAGTTAAGCTGTGTGAACCTAGCCTTACACGCCGCTATACGCCTGCTGTTGGAAGTATTCACTGGACAGAGCATACTCCGCACAGCGCTCTGGCCCGAACCCCATTCAGCTTAACTTTTCCCGGCTTTGTATTGATGCACAGTATGGGGCCGTTCACACGGCTTATTTCGCCGCGGATTGGAGCCGTACTGCGCGCCGGATTTGCGCTGCAGTACGGCTCCAATCCGTCGCAGTAATTACGGTAATCCACAGTTCTCATAGAGAACAGTGGATTCCGTCGCTCCTCCCCGCTCGGCAAATCCGCCGCGGGGGGAGAAAGTGACCTGCACATGATCCAGGCGCAATACGCCTTATTCAAGCCGGAATTGCGAGCGCAATCCGGCTCGCAATTACGGCTTGAATAAGCCGTGTGAACACGGGCTATGCGGCAGGGAATATTCTGTGAAATCATAGCACTCAATGATTGCTCAATGAGTGCTATGATATTACCGTATTTCCAGGGTGTACTTCGGGCACATTGCAGTGCAATTCCGCTCCGACGTACGGCCTGCAGATACGCTGTGTGATCACTACTACACACTTTTTTTTTTAGTTTACACAACACCGATTTAAAATCTGTGTCTGTAAATTTATGTGCCACATTGTCCCAGTGTCTTCAATGGGAATATGTACTACAGGCAGCTTTTTGATGGGCATTTTGGTGCATAAAAATACAGTCATACACTCATATATTCACCTACACTCACACCAGGGGCGTAACTACCGGGGTAGCAGTTGCTACGGGGCCCCTGCGCTTAGGGGGGCCCCGGGGCAGCTGCTACCGCGTCCGCTACCCCGGTAATGCCGCTCCTGGGCCCGCCGGCAGTGAACTTAACAGTTCACTGCAGCGGGCGGGGAGCTGCGGGGCCCGGCGCATACTCCCTCTGAACGCCCGGGCCCCCCGGCCCGAGCGTTCAGAGGCAGCGCTTCCATGGAGATAGCAGGACGGAGCGCCGATCGCTCCGCTCTGTTACTTCCCCCTGCCGGCGCTCTGTGGTCACGTGGGCGCGCGCGGTGACGTCACATCACCGCGCCGCCCGCGCTGAGCGCAGAGCCTGCAGGGAGAGCAGCAGACTGGAGCGAGCGGCGCATCGGGGGAGCGTGGAGCGAGGTGAGTAAGTTGTTTCTTATTTTACCTGCCCCCATATGCCTGCCTATAGCCCCCATATGCCTGCCTATAGCCCCCCATATGCCTGCCTATAGCCCCATATGCCTGCCTATAGCCCCCATATGCCTGCCTATAGCCCCCCATATGCCTGCCTATAGCCCCCATATGCCTGCCTATAGCCCCCCATATGCCTACCTATACCCCCCATATGCCTGCCTATACCCCCCATATGCCTACCTATACCCCCTCATATGCCTGCCTATACCCCCATATGCCTGCCTATACCCCCATATGCCTGCCTATACCCCCATATGCCTGCCTATACCCCCCATATGCCTGCCTATACCCCCATATGCCTGCCTATACCCCATATGCCTGCCTATAGCCCCCATATGCCTGCCTATAGCCCCCATATGCCTGCCTATACCCCCATATGCCTGCCTATACCCCCATATGCCTGCCTATGCCTATACCCCCCATATGCCTGCCTAGAGCCCCCATATGCCTGCCTATACCCCCATATGCCTACCTATACCCCCCATATGCCTGCCTATACCCCCCATATGCCTGCCTATACCCCCCATATGCCTGCCTATACCCCCATATGCCTGCCTATACCCCCATATGCCTGCCTATACCCCCATATGCCTGCCTATAGCCCCCATATGCCTGCCTATAGCCCCCATATGCCTGCCTATACCCCCATATGCCTGCCTATACCCCCATATGCCTGCCTATACCCCCCATATGCCTGCCTATACCCCCATATGCCTGCCTATAACCCCTCATATGCCTGCCTATACCCCCTCATATGCCTGCCTATACCCCCATATGCCTGCCTATACCCCCATATGCCTGCCTATACCCCCATATGCCTGCCTATATCCCCCATATGCCTGCCTATACCCCCATATGCCTGCCTAGACCCCCATATGCCTGCCTATACCCCCATATGCCTGCCTATGCCCCCATATGCCTGCCTATGCTCCCATATGCCTGCCTATAGCCCCCATATGCCTGCCTATAGCCCCCATATGCCTGCCTATAGCCCCACATGCCTGCCTATAGCCCCCATATGCCTGCCTATACCCCCCATATGCCTGCCTATACCCCCATATGCCTGCCTATACCCCCCATATGCCTGCCTATAGCCCCCATATGCCTGCCTATACCCCCATATGCCTGCCTATAGCCCCATATGTCTGCCTATAGCCCCCATATGCCTGCCTATAGCCCCCATATGCCTGCCTATACCCCCACATGCCTGCCTATAGCCCCCATATGCCTGCCTATACCCCCCCATATGCCTGCCTATACCCCCATATGCCTGCCTATACCCCCATATGCCTGCCTATAGCCCCCATATGCCTGCCTATACCCCCCATATGCCTGCCTATAACGCCCCCAATATGTCTGCCTATATACCCCCATATGCCTGCCTATAGCCCCCATATGCCTGCCTATACAGCCCCCTATATGCCTGCCTGCCTATACAGCCCCCTATAAGCCTGCCTGCCTATACAGCCCCCTATATGCCTGCCTATAAAGCCCCTATATGCCTGCCTGTACAGCCCCCATATGCCTGCCTGTACAGCCCCCATATGCCTGCCTGTACAGCCAGCATATGCCTGCCGTATACCCCCACAAGTCTGCCTGTCTACTTCTATGGGGCCCCTTTAGCTACCTAAACCCTACCTATATGGCCCCTATAGCCCACCTAACCCCTGTCTACCTGTATGGCTCCCTATAGCTACCTAAACCCTGCCTGCCTATATGGGCACTATTGGCTACCTAAAGCTTGCCTATTTGGGGCCCCATATATCCTATCTAAACCCTGCCTGCCTAAATGCACCCCATATAGCCAGGGGGCAGGTGCTGGAAAAGTCAGGATTCTAAGATATTTGTGTCTAAATCTGCAGGGACAAGTGGTCGGGAGATGTAATCATGATGGCGGACTGGACCGGATGCAGAACAAAGGGGAAAGTCAACGACTGGTCAGAGAAACGTCACCTGTGAGTCACAAGATGTAACTGCACTGTAATCACTTATATGTCTGCACAGGCTGTGTACACTGGTGTCTACCACTATATGGTCACTGTATGGTGGTTATATACAGTCTGCAGAGCCTGTGTACACTGCTGTCTACCACTATATGGTCACTGTATGGTGGTTATATACAGTCTGCAGAGCCTGTGTACACTGCTGTCTACCACTATATGGTCACTGTATGGTGGTTATATACAGTCTGCAGAGCCTGTGTACACTGCTGTCTACCACTATAGGGTCACTGTATGGAGGTAATATACAGTCTGCCGAGCCTGTGTACACTGGTGTCTACCATTATATGGTCCCTGTATGGTGGTTATATACAGTCTGCAGAGCCTGTGTACACTGGTATATACCACTATATGGTCACTATATTATTATATATTATTATTATTAGACAGTATTGGTCTTTGTGTACTGATCAGTAATAGTGTAGGGGTATTATTTAGTCACTATGTGGTGGTAATTTGTGGTCGTGTTCTGGCGGTATAATCAGGTCCTTATGTAATAGCGTTATTGGTAATGTTGGTCTTAGTATTGTGGATTTGTTTGTAGCAGTATGATGGTGCGATGTTTGGTGCGGTATTTGCCCCTTTTTTTATATACATTATATAACAGCATGTCCTGGTACATGGTCGTGGTCAGGGAGGGGGGGGGGGGGGGCCCATCCACAAGTTTGCTATGGGACCCTGGCTTATCTAGTTACGCCCCTGACTCACACACATTCACACTGACCTGTACACTCATAGTCACCTACACACATTCACACACACTGTACACTGACCTGTACACTCACACACTGTACACTGACCTCTATACACACACACACACACACACTGTACACTGACCTGTACATTTACACACTGTACACTGACCTGTACACACACTGTACACTGACTTGTATACACACACTGTACACATACACTGTACACTGACCTGTACACTCCTGGGGTGGTCAGGGCAAGAAGAGCTGCTCTAGGGATAGTGAGATAGAAACATCAGCAGCCACACAGGAAGCAGAGGAGGGGGCACAGCCCGGGCTGTGAGGAGCTTCCGGAGTCCTTATCTCCTGCACACTCCATGCAGTCAGTGCGCCCCCTCCCCCTCTCCCTGACCCGACAGACTGCCGGGACCCAGCTGCACCGCAGAGAGGTTAGGCTAGGTTCACACGGTGTATTTGCAGGACGTAATTACGCCCCGCAATTACGCCGTGTGACCGGGGGCGGGGCGGGAGCGGGGGACTGAGCAATGGGCCGGCACTTCGCCGGCCCATAGACTTGAATTGCTAGCGGCGCGTATTTGCAGCTAGTAATTCACATGTCAATTATCTCCCCGCCCGGCGGCTTCGCCGGGCGGGGAGAGGAGACGTAATCCATAGTTCTCTATGAGAACTGTGAATTACCGTAATGAATGGGTCGTTTCGGCACGTAATAGGCGCACTCCGGCGCGTAATTACGGACCGAAATACGGCCCATTTTAAGCCGTGTGAACATGGCCTTATAGGGATAGTGCTAATCAGCCATACAGGAGGCAGAGGAGGGGGCACAGGCAGGCTGTGAGGAGCTTCCTGCTTTGTCCTTATCTCCTGCACCCTCCGTGCCGTCAGTGCCCCGCCCCCCCCCCCCCCGCCCCCTCCCTAACCGGACAGGCGGCCGGGACCCAGCTACACAGGAGTTTGAAGTGTTATAGCCTGGCCCCTGCTGTATTTCACTGCCGTGCCGCCCTGCCATGTAAGGAGTAAAGCGCAGGCACGGCACAACAGAAAAACGGTTCGCTGTCTGTATTCACTCAATGGGCAGGGTAGGCAGCTGACCCGGCGGGCCCCCTGTACATGTCGGGCCCCCGGGCAAGTGCCTACCTGGCCCAATGGGAAAGACGGCCCTGTGCTGGAACTGTCTTGGGGTGTGATTTATGCTCGATTTGCCACCTGAGTGAGAGGTGAGTGCAAATAGAACTAAGAGGAAATTTATCAGCTCCATTACAGTAGCCCCCACGTCACATGCTGGTAAGTGTGTAGATGACAGTAAGAAAATAATATAGGTGAGCAGATCGGCATATAAGGGGTTAATAGATGTTATACCCCGGTTTCTATAAGTGTGACTTGGTTTAGTACTAATGGAGATGTTTATACCACTAAGAGGTTAATTAGACTTATTGCTAGGTAAGATATTGATAGCCTCTAGTAAAGATACAGTTACACTGTCTTCTCTCCTAGCTCTGAAGCAACTAGTGTACAAGCAGTAAGTAGTTGATAAAGCTGGTTGAATTTTTTCCACATACGGAGATGCTATGGCGTGACTGGCTGTAGTCTTATTGTTGCCAATCTCAAACAAAATGACCAAATTAGCAGTGCCTAGTAAGTATTGCCTCCAAGTTTTTATTGGATTTTAAATGTTAATGACAGTATATGCATATGCAAGCAGTTAGAAGAAGGGGTATATATAGTTTAGGAAATAGGTCGTGGACACGCTTGAGAAACGGGGCGTGACTCCAGAAACATAGTTAAGGTGTGGTGTTACACTTGTAGGCTCGTTACCAGAACAGTCTCAGCTCGTCCAAATGGTGATGTATACCACTATATAATGATGCATAAGTCAAGAGCCTAAATGTAATATATAGCCTGAACCGGTTGATTATTGTTTGTCCTGCTGATGAACATATTAAAAGGAGATGTTGTATGAAAACATGAAAAACTGAAAACAATGAAGTAAATGTTAAAAATTTAAGTATACTGAAAATATGTGTATTCTTTAATGGAGCAGAAAAAATGTGGTTGTGAAGTCTTTGATAACTGATGAGTGGGTCCTCAAAGTATCTGTTTAAACAACAACCTGTGATACTGGTTAAAGTACTTCTGTGATAATTAAGTTTTCTTGGAAAATGGGCTGAGCCCCTTCGAATTCATCATCCTTACGACTATCCTATAGACCTGCTGCCCAGCACTAGTCCTCCCCAGGGCAGGTTTTACCCACGATCTGTGCCAGAGACTCAGGCCATGTCAGCCTACATACAAGAGAACCTCCAGAAGGGGTTTATCCACAGGTCCACCTGCTGGAGTCAGATTCTTCTTTGTGGAGAAAAAGGACAGTTAACTATGTCACTACGTCAATGTATAGACTATCGCGGCCAAGATAACCATGAAGAACCGTTATTCTTTACCGTTAATTACAGAACTCTATGACTGGCTCCATGGAGCCAAGATTTTTTTATAAATTGGAGTTGCGGGAGGCCTGCAATCTCATTCGGATCTGTGAGGGTGATAAGTGAAAGACGGCCTTCAACATCCGGGCTGGGCACTTTGAGTACCTAGTAATGCCCTTCGGTCTGTGCAACGCCCCGGCCGTCTTTCAGGAATTCGTCAACAACATATTCAGAGACCTCCTGTTTACCTGTGTTGTCGTTTACCTGGACAACATCCTCATTTTCTTACCCGACCCAGAGTCCAATCAGATCAATGTGCGCCAGGTGCTGAGACATCTCTGCAGTAGTCACTTGTAAGCCAAGTTGGAGAAGTGCCTCTTCCAACAGACCAGCCTTCCGTGGGTTCTGGGGCAATCCTCACACAGAGAGGTCCCAAAGGCAAAACCCTTACATGTGGTTTCTTTTCTAAGACTTTCACTTCAGCGGAAAAGAATTACACCATCAGTGATCGGGAGTTGCTGGCTATCAATCTGGCGTTGGAAGAATATAGCACCACCTCCTTGAGAGAGCTTGCCATCCGATCAACATTTACACCTGCCACAAAAGTCTCCAGTATTTCCAGACAGCCCAACGTCTGAATCTTGCCAAGCTAGGTGGTCCCTGTTCTTCTCATGATTCAACTTCCTGATTCATTTCCGTCCCACAGAGAAGAACATTAAGACCGATGCTCGCTCCCATGCTTCTAAAGTGATTGGGGAAGAAATAGCCACATGGTACATTGTTTTCCCTGAATGTCTGGTCTCCATAGCTCACGTTGACCTCCTACATGTTCCCCGGGTAAGATGCATGTGTGCCCTCTACGCCAGATGAAAATTCTGAAATGGGGACACTGCTCTCTGGTGGCCGGGCACCCCAGTGCTCATAAATCCTATCAACTCATCTCCCATTTCTATTGGTGGGCAGATTTTGCTAAGGACATTAAGGAATTCGTGGAGTCTTGTACCACGTGTGCATGTGACAAGACGCCTCGCCACAAACCGGCTGGTCTGCTGCAACCGCTGCCATTTCCCAATACTCCTTGGTCTCACATGGCGATGGATTTCGTCACCAATCTTCCTCCCTCCTCCGTTAATACCGTTATCTGGGTGGTCAGTGATCGGTTTTCGAAGATGTCACGTTTTGTTCACGGGTCATTCGTGCAATATCCATTAAGTGTAATTCCATAAAGTGTGACATTAGAATTAATACCAGAATGTAGCATTATGGATGAATGGAATCTCTAAGGAAAGTTAAATCTCATTTGACCTCTCTTCTTCTGTCAATTACAGATATGAATCTATGTGGGACCACAACGCCCAGCAATTTCTCCATTTGCACTGTCTAAATCCGCTTCCTTTCTGTTTATATTGAAAGTATGATTTTGATTTATAATAACTTTGTCTGTCTGCATCTCCTACTGTGAAAAGAGTCCTAAATGTTCACCATTTAGTCACTTGCAAAATCTCCTTCTGCTCACTAACATCCCCTGCCCCCACTCCTCGTTACACACCTGGTAACTGATGTAGGCTAGATTCTGCTATATGAGATCACACACTAGGTCATTCACTGACTGGATCATTTGTGCAATATCCATGAAGTGTGACATCAGAGATAATACCAGAATTGAAACCAGAAGTGAACAAGAAATGGCCTTAAGGTAAACACTAACCTTTTCTACTTCTTACTCACACCAGCCCCCAATAAAGCACCTCTATGCCATTTTCATCACCTCCTCCCTATTCCTCAAACTCCTTTACTATCCTCAGACACCCATGCTGGGCAATGGTTTCCATATCTCCCCATCTATCCTACCCTCACATCTGACCTCTACTCTTCACCTCTTCCACAGCATCAAGACCTTTCTCACAAAACCCACACAACCCCCTTTTTGCTCTACCGCACGCTCATCTACTCACACTCTGCCTGCTTCTCCTTGCTGCTGGGGACATATGTCCCAATCCCGGGCCCCCTCAGCACATCCCCACTGTTGTTTCACCTGTCTCTTACAGACCAAGCAGCACAAACTCCTGTAACCCCATTTATCTAAAGCCCATTCCCCTCACCCCTGCTATACCTATACCCATGTCTGGAGCTCTCTGGAATGCACGTTCTGTGTGCAACAAACTTCCCTTCATCCACAACCTTTACATCTAACGCAACCTGTCCTTTCTTGGTCTAACAGAAACCTTGCTGACACCGTCTGACAAAACCTCCCCTGCTGTGCTCTTTTACGGCTTCAGTTTACTCACACCCCTCACCCCAACAGTAAACATGGTGGAGGTGTCGGCCTTCTTCTGTCAGGTACCTGCTACTTTGTCCCTATTCCATCTCTACCTCCCCTCACCCTCCCCTCCTTTGAGGTGCACTCTGTCCGCATCTACTCCCTCTCCAACCTCCAATTGGCTGTTGTCTATCGACCCCCAGGCCCTGCCACCACCTTCCTTGACCACTTCGCTTCCTGGCTCCTCCATTTTCTTTCCACCAACATCCCCACTATCATCATGGCAGATTTCAACATCCCGATCGATACACCCCACTCCACTACTAACAAACTCTTATCACTCTCCTCTTCATTTGGCCTCTCTCAGTGGACCTCTGAGGCCACTCATAAAGAGGGACACAAGCTGGACCTCATCTTCACCCACCCCTGCCTCCTATCTAACCTGTCAATCTCTCCTTTACCCATCTCTAACCACAACCTGCTTACCTTCTCCACCATTTCCACTCCACCTGCCCCCTCTCCCCCAAATCTACTGCTCCCCCACAGAAACATACCTTAACCCTCGCACTCTCTCTGACTCTCTTGCTCTCCTCTCTACCATATTATCATTTGCTGACCCAGACACAGCCACTACTTTCTACAACAACACATTCACCTCCACTCTTGACTCCATTGGCCCTCTCACACACAACAAGAGACCGGGTTGGAATACAAGGCTGTCAATCAAAAAGACTTGCAAGGAAATAAGTTAACTAGCCGAGTGCTGGAGAATACTGACTACGGGCATTGGCCAGGAATCAATTAACAGAGAAGAGTATGACAGTGTTCACCGGAGAAAACAAATATAAAGAAACTACGGCCGAAACCACATTTTTCATTGCAACGCCTATGGCCATCGACTAGAGCTCAAAGCTGGGGGTCTGTCAAGCACAATCATGACATTACCGCCTCTTATGAGGGGCCACCGGCCCTCATCAGACTCTCCAGGTTTGGAAGTGTAGGCTTGGTGGAATTTATTTACCCGACTGGGAGTGTGCAGATCTCTAGCTGCCACCCACACCCACTCCTCAGACCCATAACCCTTCCAATGAACCAGATACTGGAGAGAGTTCTGAATTTTGCAAGAATCAATTATTCGTTCAATTTCGTATTCCAACTCCCCATGTACGACCACAGGACGAGATGGAGAATGAGCGACAACGATGGGAATATATTTTTTCAACAACGACTTATGAAACACTGGGTGAATGCGAAGTAAACCAGGAAGTTGCAATCTGAACGATACAGGGTTTATGATTTCCGTGATGAAAAAGGGACCAATAAAGCGTGGAGCGAATGTTGCATATGGGACTCAAAGAAAAATATATGATGGTTCGGCACTATCCTTAATTACTGTGGTGCCCGTTGCCAAAAATCCTTCCACAGTCCATATAACCGACGGCACACACAGATTTTCTTTATGCAATTGAGAAAACTTTATTCTTCCATTAATGTTAATCACAGTATGCAAAATCAGAACAAAATCTGGGTGAAGTTAGTATACATATAATTCATAGAGCATATCCCAAATGTTTTCGGTCAGATACCTTTGTCTAGGGAATCTTGCATAGCTCACATTCCGGGTGTTTCATTGAATGTGAGCTATGCAAGATTCAATAGTTATATAAATAGACCAAAATATATGAAATACATTTATTCGTTGACTCAAACCAAATAGTCTTGATATCAACAATCACAACAATATAAAATATGTTAGAAAGGATGGCAAAGTATACTTAGTTTAGAATGAGTCAGTCCATGACCTTCTTGCAGTATGCATGCATCCGATTAGGATAGCTGGGAGACGCCGACACCAGGTACGAGACACAGCTGCAACGTTTCGTTGCTTGACAAAGAAGGGAAACACCTTCGAAACGTTGCAGCTGTGTCTCGTACCTGGTGTCGGCGTCTCCCAGCTATCCTAATTGGATGCATGCATACTGCAAGGAGGTCATGGACTGACTCATTCTAAACTAAGTATACTTTGCCATCCTTTCTAACATATTTTATATTGTTGTGATTGTTGATATCAAGACTATTTGGTTTGAGTCAACGAATAAATGTATTTCATATATTTTGGTCTATTTATATAACTATTGAGGATTCATGGAAGTGTGGAGAGACTCCCTTTAAATAGACCGTGGCATATAAGTATACCTATACACAGACAACTATATACAGAGGAGCTATGCAAGATTCCCTAGACAATGGTTAGTGACTGAAAACTTTTGGGATATGCTCTATGAATACTATGTTATATATTTTCGAACTTCACCTGGATTTTGTTCTGATTTTGCATACTGTGATTAACATTAATGGAGGAATAAAGTTTTGTCAATTGCATCAAGAAAATCTGTGTGTGCCGTTGGTTAAATGGACAGTGGATGGAACTCGAAGACGGAGATTTTTTGTCGAGAACCACACCTTGTCGCCGACAGTATATTCAGGTCTGGTTCGGCGTTTTTTATTAGCATATTTGATTTAAGTTGGGCGTTTTTTAGAGTCTCATGACTCCTAGCCCAGACTGTGCACAATCGACTAACAACAGATTTTATTGAGGAAAATTTAGATTCACACCCTGTAGCGGCGGAATACCTAGGTGGAAACTATAGTTACAGTCAAAGGGGGAAAGTCATGTCGAGGAATTTTCATGATTGTTTAGAGCAAATTCAGCCATAGGCAAGTACTCACTCCACCTTTCCTGGTATTCCGAAACATAACATCTAAGATACTGCTCCAATGACTGACTTCGTCTTTCGGTTTGCCCATTGGTTTCAGGATGAAAGGCAGAAGAAAAGGATAGCGAGATGCCCAACTTGCCACAAAACGCTCTCCAGAAGCTCGACACGAAATGTACCCCTCTGTCAGACACAATATTAGAAGGAAATGTGATCATACAGTATATAGAGACATTTCGGCTGACTCCACAGCCTTTCTGAGTCGGCTCACTGCAAGGAAATAGAGATTATGCACGTGAAAACATGGGAAGGGGAAGGAGAGAATAAAAGGAGAAGAGTGGGAAAGTGGAAGGTTGTTGGAAACATAAAAGTGAATACAAAAGACAGAAGAGTAGAGAGGAGATCGAGCGGGAGAAAAACAGAGAGGAAAGTGCAAAGGGAAACGGAAAAGGGATATTATAAGATAGATTATAGGCAGAGTATAACAACAGGGAAGACATGGGGTCTAAAAACATGGTGGTGTGACATAGGAAAAAGAGGAATTGTATGCTTACCAGATGGTGATTGTTCAAAAGCCTAGTATGGAATAAAGAGACCATGTGTGGTTAATCGGGGAAACCCTGCAAAGCTATGAATAATGAAAAAGATTTGAGGAATGGATACAAGAAAAACATGATACCACACAACCACACAAGAGCTTAAAGAGAATATCTGCATGAGGCACTGTACGCGGCCGTGGAAGCACGGAGAGCGGTCCTTACAGTGGAGGTGCGCTGTAGCCGATCTTAAAGGAGTTGTCTCATTACAAGCTTTCAGCCCACATCAATGTTTTTAGAAGCAATGGATTTTTGAATTGAGGGGCGTGCTTCTACTCTGCCTCTTCTCCTCCCTCTTCCCCCCGCCCCTCAGCGCACAGGCAGCTCTTCTCCATAACTTCTATCCAGCCGGGGGGGGGGGGGGCAGGGGGATTGCTGCCAGAGTTTGCCTGTGTGTGCCTGCCTAGATCTTCTGCAGGCATCTAGATCAGCTGTATTAGGGCTGATCTATGAGTGTGGAGAGGTCTATGATTGCTAATAGCAGAACAGAGGGGATGCAAGTGTTCCTATACCCCCTGCTTAGCTTACATATCTCCACATCTCCAGCAACAAACAGACCCTGTCAGAACAGACACAGTGAAGCTGTGAAGGGTTATTCAGGATGTGTCACTAGTACAGCAGAGCATGAACTGTCCACAAGCCTCCCTGATCTGTATAGTATTATTATAGTTACAGCTCCACAGACACATCATGATTATAGTAACACACAGGGTCACTGCTGTCACATCTATTGATCAGCCTCATCTCTGCTCAATCTGTGTAGAGAGCAGGAGGAAGCAGGCACACACAGGGTTAATCCAGGCAGCCACAGAAGCCAGAGTCCTCCCTCCCCCTCCCTCCACTGCAGAAGCATTCTGTGCGGGAGGGGCTCCCTGCTCAGACCTGTATTCTGAAGGTGATGAGTCATACCTGACAGCCAGTGAGATAAGGATCAACAGGTCAGCTGCTATAGAAATTTGAGAAGCTGATGTAGTACTACTAACAGGGCTAGCTCAAAATCAGTAGGACATTTGTAATGAATATATATTGCAAAGCTGCTTGTTTTTTAAGGATCTTTTAATTAAAACCCAATCATTGTAGCGAGACAACCCCTTTAAGGATGCCGGCGCATGCTCAGTTCGCGTGTGTGGTGAATGAGAAGAATGTAATGTGCATGCACGAGTACAGAAGGTCAAACTAGCCAGGTCAGCAACAGTCGGGAGAAGCAGTACCGAATAACTTAAGCAGAGGAATAGTAGGTAGTAGGTAAGTATAGCTAAGGTCAGGTAACAGGTAAAGCAAGAAAGAGTAACAGGCTAGCTTACAGGCATAAAAGGTAACCAGTATAGCAGGCAAGAAGAAATGGCACAGGAACCCTTTTATAACAAACCAAAGAACAAAGAACAGAGGTGATAGGTGTAAGCAACGAAAGACCGGGTTGGAATACAAGACTGTCAATCAAAAAGACTTGCAAGGAAATAAGTTAACTAGCCGAGTGCTGGAGGACACGGACTATGGGCATTGGCCAGGAATCAATTAACAGAGAAGAGTATGACAGTGGAGAAAACAAATATAAAGAAACTACAGCCGAAACGTTGTTCTTGTTGCAACGGCCATGGCCGGTCACCAGAGCTCAAAGCTGGGGATCTGTCAGGCACAATCATGACACATACATTTAAATCTGCACTCACCCCTGCCAAACAGGATTATTTCACCATTGTCGTATCTTCCCTGTCTCACAACCCCAAACAACTTTTTAACACCTTCAACTCTCTCCTCTGTCCACCAGCACCTCCTCCCCCATCTCTCCTATCAGCAGACGATTTTGCCACACACTTCCTAAATAAGATCAATCTCATCAGACAAATCTTCACCCCACAGTCCCCGCCCCCTCCCTCTATTCCTGCAATGTCCCCACAGCCCACCTCTACACCTGATCATCACTTTTCCCTACTAAATTGCTTCTCTACTGTCACTCATGACAAGCTTTCCTCTCTACTGTCCAAATCCAAACTCATTTCCTGTAGTCTTGACCCACTGCCATCCCACCTCATCCTTGACCTTAGTGCTGTTATCATCCCAGCCCGCACCCATCTCTTCAACCTATCATTAACCTCTGGCACCTTTCCTTCCTCCTCTAAACATGTGCCATCACACCCATCCTTAAGAAACCATCTCTTGACCACATCTCACTGCTTCCATTCGCCTCTAAACTCCTTGAACAGCATGTCTATCTTCAACTGTCCTCTTATCTCTCCACCAACTCTCTCCTTGACCCGTTGCAATTGGGCTTCTGACCCCACCACTCTACCAAAACCGCCCTAAAGAAAAGTAACCAGTGACTTAGTAACTGCCAAAGCCACACGCCACTACTCTGTGATTCTCCTTCTAGACCTGTCCTCTGCCTTTGACACTGTTGACCATTCACTCCTGCTACACATCCCCTCTTCCCTTGGCATCAAGGACTTGCCCCTTTTCTGGATCTCCTCGTAGCTCACCGATCAAACATTCAGCATCTCTCATTCTCGCACGACCTCCTCCTCCCACCCGCTTTCCGTTGGTGTCCCCCAGGGGTCTGTCCTGGGCCCACTACTCTTCTCCATCTACACTCTTGGTCTAGTCAGCTAATAGCATCACATGGCTTTCAATACCACCTGTATGTTGACGATACCCAACTGTACATTTCCGTCCCAGATGTTTCCTCTCTGCTCTCCCGGATCCCAAACTGTCTTTCGTCCATATCCTCCTTCTTCTCCTCCAGCCTCCTAAAACTAAACGTGGAGAAAACTGAACTTATCATCTTCCCACCAAGCCACTCTATCCCTATACCTGATCTCTCTATCACAGTCAATATTTACACTCCCTCACCGGCTACGCAAGTCCACTGCCTTGGAATAAACTTTGACTCAAATCTGTCCTTCAAACCACACATCCAAACCCTTACCTCAGCCTGCCACCTCCACCAGAAAAATATCTCCCAAATCCGCTCATTCCTTAACATTGAAAACACAAAAATGCTTGTCCATGCCCTCGTCATCTCCCACCTAGACTAGTGCAACATCCTTCTCTGTGGCCTCCCATCTAGCACCCTTGCTCCCCTCCACTCCATCCTTAACTCTGCTGCCTGTCTGATTCACCTCTCTTCTTACTACTCCTCTGCCTCTCCCCTCTGCCAATCCCTTCACTGGCTACCCATTGCCCAGCGAATCCAGTTCAAGTTAGTAACCTTGATCTACAAGGCTCTCCATATCCTCTCCCCTCCATACATCTCTGCCTTAATCTCTAGATACCTACCCTCATGCAATCTCCACTTCTCACAGGACCTTCTTCTCTGCTCTCCTCTTATCTGCTCTTCACATACCCATATCCAAGACTTCTCCTGTGCTTCAACCACACCCTGGAACTCACTGCCCCAACACATCAGACTCTCCCCCACTCTCACTAGCTTCAAAGGTAACCTGAAAACCCTTCTCTTCAAGATTGCCTATAACCAACAATAACCCCGTTGCTCTACTCCACCCCGCAAACGCCCCTCACCTCCCGTCTCTTTCCTCCTTCCGTGTAGACTGAAAGGTCGCATGAGCAGGGCCCTCTCTCCCTCTGGTCCAGTTGTTATTATCACCTTTGTACTTGTTTGACCTATGTTAGATATATATAACCCCCCTCGAATGTACAGTGCTCTGGAACTAAGGGTGCTCTAAAATAAATAATAATAATAATTACCAGGCTTACCCCATGTTTCAACCCTTGCCAGCCTTTTTCTCCAACATATCTTCACTTGGCATGGACTTCCTCGGCATATTGTCTCAAACCGGGGGGTCCAGTTCGTTTTGAGGTTCTGCCGTGGAATCTGCTCCCAGCTACAGGTGAAGCTGCACTTTTCCTCAGCCTATCATCCGAGACGAATGGCCAAGTAGAATGGGTCAACCAGGTCCTAGGCAATTACTTGCGACACTTTGTCTCGGTCCAGGTTGCTACCATGGGCAGAGTTTTCATACAATTCCTTGAACTCAGAATCTGCCAGAGCCTATCCCTTCTACATCGTATATGGCCAGCCTCCCCGCTCACCACTCCCTATGTCATCACCTTCCGACGTTCCTACTGTGGATGCCCTGGTCCGGGATATTTCGTCCATTTGGAATCAGACATGCCAGTCCTGCAACAAGCATCCGTTCACATTAAGGGACAAGCGGACACCTTTTCTCCTGGTGACAAGGTGTGGCTGTCGGCCAGATTCATTCAGCTCAAAATCCCTAGCTACAAACTGGGTCCCCGATACCTGGGACCATTCGAAGTACTAAAGCGTATCAACCCAGTGGCCTTTAAGCTCTGGCTTCCGCTATAATTTGCATCCAGAACTCTTTCCACGTCTCCTTGCTGAAACCACTACTCCTGAACCATTTCTCTTAGAAGGTCGTCTCCCCTTCTCCTGAAGCTGATTCCACTAACATCTTTGTGGTGAAGGCGAACTTGGCTATGAAGACGATCAGGGTGAGGCGACACTTTCTTATCGACTGAAAGGGGTTTGGGCCGGAAGAAAAGTCATGGGAGCCGGTGGACATCTTGAACCGTGAGTTGCTGCTGAAATTCCTTCGGTCGAGAAAGTGGGAGAGGCCAAAGGGGGGGAGGGGTTCTGTCACAAGCCGCCCTGCAGCCTGCATGTCGTACCTCGGGCACACTCGTATCCCCTCTCACTGTCGGGGACAAGTGGCGCTGTGGTCCGCATGTCGGGCTGTGGGCGCGCTCGTACTGCCAGCAGCAACTTACCTAGCCGCGCTCCTGCTCCTCTGTACTCCTCTGCAGGCCAGTGCATGTTTCCACGCTCTCTAGAGTGTGGGTTGGATGTCTCTTTGAGATTTAAAGGGCCAGTGTGCTGGTAATTGGTTACTGCCAGGCGCTAAACCTATATATCCGGGACACCTCCTTTAGTTCCCTGCCGGATCTTTAGTGCCTCGTGTCTACTGAGAAACCTGTTTCTATGGAATACATGTTCATTCCATGATGAACTGCCCATATATCCTTTTCATTCCCCATCAATTATGCACAGGAAAAATGTTAGGCACCTGTTTCTATGAAATACTGTATGTGTTCATTATATTATAAACTACCTATATATCCTTTTCATTCCCCACCTATCATGCAAAGGAGAAATGTTAGACACCTGTTTGTATGGAATCTGCATTCATTACATTATAAATCACCTATATATCCTGTTCATTCCCCACCTATCATGCACAGGAAAAATGTTAGGCACTTGTTTCTATGAATATATGTTTATTACATTATAAACTACCTTCATATCCTGTTCATTCCCCACCTATTATGCACAGGAAAAATGTTAGGCAGCTGTTTCTATGAAATGTGTTCATTACATTATAAATTACCTATATGTCCTGTTCATTTCCCACCTATCATGTACAATAAAAATGTTTCTGTGGAATATGTGTTAGTTCCACTATAAACTGCCTATATATCCTGTTTATTCCCCACCTATCGTGCACAGGAAAAATGTTAGGCACCTGTTTGTATGGAAGATGTTTTAATTCCACTATAAACTGCATATATATCCTGTTTATTCCCCACCTATCGTGCACAGGAAAAATGTTAGGCACCTGTTTGTGTGGAATATGGGCGACTTGTAATTACGGGGCTGTGTCCGTTTTCTGGCGTCAAAAAGCTTTAGTAGACCGGTTCTATAAATGTCTGAACCGTTGCATTCCAAACTTTGGTGCGGTAAGCGTTGAAGCAATACTTTTTAATGCGCCAAAAATTTGGGGCGTTCTGGGGGCGTCACATCACATTCTTAGATGTAGACACATTTATGATTCTTTGATGCCAAATTTAAGCACAGAACAGTTAGAACAGTCAAACCAAGTTAAAAGTGCTCTGCTTGAGCCAGACTTATTGTATTGGCACTACAATATGCCTGTATGTATGACATTCTGGCTTATTCTAAATTACCTTAAAGCTATTCAGAACTGGCCTGTCAGTGCCAACATTCATACATGTCACCCTATACCTCCTTTATAAACTGTCTATATATCCTGTTTATTCCTCACCAAGCATGCAGAGGAAAAGTGTTAGATACCTAATTCTATGGAATGTGTGTTCAGCCCAGTATAAACTGCCAATATATCCGTTAATTCCCAACCTGTGATGCACAGGAAAAGTGTTATGTACCTGTTTCTATGGAATATGTGTTCATTACACTGTAAACTCTTCTTATATCCTATTTATTCATTCTTTATTTAGCCCTGGATATCTTGTTTACCTCTCCCTAGCTCTTTATTACTTAGTAATAATGTTCATTCTTTTCGTTGATTCTTTTTCTTCATGCCTTTTAGTATGACCCTAAATAAGGTATCATCAATGTATCTACAGTTCGAACCTTAAACAGACCCAAACAAACATCTAAAATGTGCAGTGTGATTTTACATTGCTTTCAATGTAAAACACGCATCGACATTCAGACGTGTGATCGCCGATGTGTGTTTATTTGCGTCTTTCTGATGCATCTTTTGGATCCGTTCAAAGAATTGACATGTCAATTCTTAATCCGAAAGATGCAGTATACGCCCTATTTAAAACTGTAGGGTTGATCTCATGTTGAAGAGCTTTTTACCTTACTGTCATAAATGGAGGATGCGAGGGGGGGGGGAATCAAGGGCACAGGGGCCCACAATTAGGGGTGCAAAGAATTAGATCCCACTGCCAATCACAGTTTTACACCAGGGAAAAGGGTAAACTACACACAGAAGGGTTTCTAGGGCACAATCCATTTCGGACACACACTCAGTCCCCCCACCTTCGAACACGCTCACACTCTTATGCAGTCTACACTATGAGCGCCACATGTACCCGCATACTGTCCACAACCCCAACAAAACACACTGCCACCACCTTTCAAGAGGGTGAAAGGAACTCTATATTACCGTTCACGTGCACCAGCAGTCACTTAACTTCTACAGAGATACACTGGGTTCGTTAGGCAACAAGGCAAAACTATTAAAATTTGAAGCTATAATATAAAGGTATAGTTCTTCTCTGTAGTTACAATTACAAAATAACAGACATACAGAAAAACTTACAGTACAGTATCTAAACAAAAGGGATAAAATAACGAAAAGCAGACCTTCACTGATTTGATCAGTACAAAAAGGTCCTGCTGAGGAGTGCAGCATTGAAGATAAATGGACAGACCTATTTTTGGTGGTAACTCCTGGATCTAATAGGGGTCTGTGACACCCCAAGGTGTTTTAAAGAAACTCCAAAACCCCCCTAGCAACTCCTCCTGCTTAGATCACAGAGGGAATGGCTCATAACATGTAGGGTACCCTAAGAAATTCATGATTTATAGCTTCTGTCACAACTTCTGATAGGAATTTCCTAGCCATATACCACGAATGCCAATTTTCCAAGTATGAATTTACCAACCCTGCCATACCAACTACGAACTATTCATAATTTGGGTCAATTTCCATTTCTGTGGTTCCCTAAAGCTGTAAACTCTCATAAATGAGACAGGAGGTGTGTCTGGGTTCTTTGGCCATAATCTCATAAATGAGTTTTGGATAACATCGAATATGAGCAAGATTTGTTTGATGTATAATTCTTCCCATTGTGTTACTCCATGTGCTCAGGATCCTGCTCACTGACTTAGGCTATGTTCACACGGCTTAAAATGGGACGTATTTCGGCCCGTATTTCGCGCCGTACTGCGCTCAATACGAGCCGAGATACGTCCCAATAATTACGGTAATCCACAGTTCTCATAGAGAGCTATGGATTACGTCTCCTCTCCCCGCTCGGAGAATACGCCGTGCGGGGAGATAAGTGACATGTCAATTACTAGCGGCGAATATGCACCGCTAGTAATGAATGTCTATGGGGCCGGCGGGCTGCAGGCCCCCCCACCCCACGGGAGCTCCTGTACACACGGCGTAATTGCGCCCCGTAATTAGCCGGTGTGAACATAGCCTTGAGTGTAGTCTTCTCTTCCCTTATGAGCTCCTCTGTGCTAATTGGCATAGAGACCAGAAGGATCCACCAGGACTGTGCCTGGAAAAACAATACCCCACATGAATAAATGATTGCAACAGTTTAACCCCTTAAGGACCCAGCCAGTTTTGACCTTCCTGACACAGCCCTATTTTTGAAATCTGGCATGTGTCACTTTATGTGAGAATAACTTTTTCACACTTTTACCTATCCATGTGATTCAGAGATTGTTTTCTCGTGACACATTGTGCTTTAAGTTAGTAAGAAATTTTGGTCCATACAATCCTTGTTTGTTTGTAAAAAATATCATAATTTAATGAATATTTTCAAAAATTTGTGATTTTGAAAGTTCCAAAATTTCTGCGTGCAAGACAGATAATTATTCACCACAAAATAGTTTATAACTAGCATCTACCATATGTCCACTATAGGTTGGCATCATTTTTTAAATGTCTTTTTTTTTATGACATTAGAGGGCTTAGAAACTTAGTAGTAATTTCTCACATTTTCAAGAAAATTTGCAATATACATTTTTTAGGGACCACTCCAGTTCCGACGTGGCTTTGAGGGGCCTGTATGTAAGATACCCCCATAAATGATGCCATCTAAGAAACTAGACCCCTTAAAGTATTTACAACAGTGTTTAGGAAGTTTGATCACTCTTTACGTATTTCACAGAAATTAAAGCAAAGTGGAGGTGAAATTTAAAAATTTCACTATTTTTGCAGATATTCAATATTTATCCATTCACTGGAATACGGTAAATATGACTAGGTAAATGCAATGTAATATCAATTCCCCCAGGTCTGGCGTTTTTAGAGATATCCCATATGTGGCTCTAGTGCATTATTTGGTTCAACCATAAGCCCCAGGATAGGAGGAGCACCTACTGGACTCTAGGGTCTAATTTTCAATACGATTTTATTTAGGCGCCATTCCAGGTTTGAGGACACCCTAAGGTGCTAAAACTTAATAAAAAACCCCTAAAAAGACCCCATATTGGAAACTACAACCCTTAAGGAATATATCCAGGGGTGCAGTGAGTATATAGACCCCACAGGTGATTTACAACATTTTTTTAGCATTAGGCTGTGAAAATGTAAAAAAAAAATTTTCCCAATAATCTGCAATTTTAGCTTAAAATGTTAAATATTTACAAGGAATCCTGGAAAAAAGAACCCCAAAACTTTGTTCAGCAATTTCTTCCAAGTTCGGCAATACCCTACATGTGGGCGTCAACTGCTGTTTGGGCGCATGGCAGGGCGTACAAGGGAGAGAGCGCTATTTGGCTTTTGGATCGCAGATTTTGGTGGGGCCATGTCGCATTTGCAAAGCCCCCAAAGTAGCAGAACAGGTGAAAACTTCCAGAAGTCGCCCCATTTTGGATTCAACACCCCTTAGGGATCTCATCTAGGGGTGTACTGTGCATTTTGGGTGCACAGGTGTTCCATAGTTTTTTTTTAGCATTGGGCCATGAAAATGGGGGGTAAAAGCGCGGTTCTGTCATTGTTTTTTGGGATTCAATTTTACAGCATTCGCTGTAAATGACAGGATAACTTTACTATGGGGGTTGGTACAATTACAATGATATACATTTTATATAGTTTTTTCTGTTTTATTACTTTTACACAATAGAAATATGTTGTTGTATGCAGAGCTGTGTATGGGCTTGTTTTTTGCGGGATGAGTTTATATTTTTATTAAGTACCATTATGGGATGCATATGACGCTATGTTCACTTTTTATTAAGGTTTTTGTGAAATGTTTTGAACAAAATACAGCAATCTTGGAAGTGTTTTTTATTTATATTTTTTAAAGCAGTCACTGTGCAGTATATATGACATACTAGCTTTACTCAGCAGGTCAATACGACTACAGCGATACCCAATTTGTATATTTTTTTAACATTTTACTGCTTTTATACAGTAAAAACACTTTTATTCAACCAGGAAAACATGTTTTTGCATTGCCATAGTCTGAGAGCCATAACTTTTTAATTTCTCTGCTTACGGAGCTGTGTATGGGCTTGTTTTTTGCGGGATGAGTTGACGTTTTTATTAGTATCATTTTTGGGGGGACAAGGCTTTTTGATCGCTTTTAAATCTATTTTTTGGAAGGCAGAGTGAAGAAAATACTGCAATCCTAGTAGTGTTTATTTTTAACAGGGCTCACCGTGCACTATCCGTGATAAGTTAGCTTTACTCTTTGGGTCGATATGATTACGTCCATATCCTGTTTATATAGTTTTTTTTTTTTTTTTAGTGCTTCAACATAAAGTGTTTTTAGTGTGTAAAAGAATATTTATGCATCGCTATTTTCTGAGAGCCATAACTTTTTTATTTTTCTGTATACAGAGCTGTGTAAGGACTTTTTTTGTGGGATGAACAGACGTTTTAATTGTTACAACTTTGGCATTTATTGGAGTTTTTGATTGCTTTTTATTTCATCTTATGTGCTGCGGGATGAACAAAAATCTTAAATCTGTGATTTTTTTTTTTTTTTACGGCGTTCACCGTACGGGTTAATTAACATGACAGATTTATAGATTTCTACCTCCATTTCCATCCTGCTGTGCACCTTTAAGAGCAATGATGAGAGGTCAATAGAACACCTGAAGTTATATGCCCAATGTTGTGCAATCGCCTTCTGATTTGTATCCACAGTTTGATACGCTAGGTTTAAGAAGTGATGTCCAACTTCACTAGTAGTACTAGAGGGATCACTATGCACCATTTTTCCAATGACACAATCTGTCCCTGTAGAGCAGTGTTTCTCAACTCCAGTCCTCAAGACCCACCAACAGGTCATGTTTTCAGGAGGCACTGACAATAATTATATCACCTGTGTCAGGATCTTCAACAGTATGCATGGACAATAATTACATCACCTGTGCAATACTGAGGAAATCCTGAAAACATGACCTGTTGGTGGGTCTTGAGGACTGGAGTTGAGAAACACTGCTATAGAGATTCTCCTCCGCTCACCTCATGCTCTTATTCCAGTTTACTATTGTTCTCCTAACCACTGACCCATGCAACACTGAAGGGTGCCGACACCTTGGCCTTGCTGCCTAATGATATGCTGAAGTGATACAACAAAGTCTATCAGCATTCTGTCCATCTCAGTTTGCAACAAGTGGTGATAACAGGCAACTCAACATACAGTGGATACAGGAGACATCGCACAATAATCCCAAAGCACTGTATCTGATTTTTGAGGTTTCATGTGACTAAAAAAAGCTTTACTTTCAATCAGGCGTTTATTACACTACCACTTGCCACAGATTGGAGCTAGGTACTTGAAACTTTGAGCCATTTGCAAATCTTAGCAAAACCTGCTTTCTCGATTTGCAAAGCCTTGTCCTTGTTGGTGTTGCAATTTTAATGTTGAGAAGTTTATGTGCTCTAGTACACAACTTTTTTTTCCCCCAGCATTGCTTCAAATACATACGATTTCTTTAAATGTACATTAAATGCATCTTTTTTGTGGTGTTACTTTAAATTAATTTAGCTTTTAAAATTCTTAACTAATTTTGCACAGGTTTTCCTCTTTTTGGTGGCACATCACTAGAATATTCTGGAAGGAGAGAAAAAAGAAAAAAAAATTCTGCCATTTACCACTTTCGTGTTTTTCCTCTTTAGCTTATTTTGTTGGTTTCAGTGTATTTTAACTAGTGCGGGGAAGGGCTGACAGCCCATTAGTCTTTGATCTTTAAAGCCGCTATATCTTTTGAGCTTCTTCGTTCTCCAAATTTCATATGTGGTCGACCACAGCTGTGCTTTTTCATCGCTATATACAAGTCACGATGGAAAAAGGCAATATCAGTTTTCACACAGCCAATTGTTTAGCGAGCAGAATAACATCGCTCCATTAGACTTCCGCACTTGATTTCGCTTTTGGAGGGGTAGGGAAGTGTATGGCAAACTTTTCTGTATAGACATTCATTTTTCCAGTTGCCTTGTGCACAAGACAAGCATTTTCTTATTTCAACTTACTTTCATGATGGCAGAGGGACGATTCAGCTCCCTCGGATAGCATCACTTAAAGGGGTTCTGACAGAACACGTGCCTTATCTGCTAATAAGCAAATGTAAAAGCCAGGCTGAGCTGAGAGAGCGAGAGACACAGCCAGCGCACAGAGCCATGCATAAGGGATCGTGTGAAATGTTCACTCAAATAATCAAACTACAACTAGTGGATTCTGTATACAAAAAACAACAGCTTTCTCCACAGCCTCTTAAAAGCTTATGTTCCCTGTCATCAGATAAAGCAGGGATCTACTCAGATAATCACACTACAACTAGTGGATTCTGTATACAAAACACAACATTTTTCTACCCGGTGCCTTGAAAGCTTCTTCAGCTTCCTTTCATCAGATAAGAAGTGTTCTCTGTGCAAGCCCGGCCAGCAGCTCTTGTCAGGTCGTATCTAATAGAAGCTTTTAAGTAACTAAGGGCAGGTAAGGCAGCCTGTAGCTCTCTCATGCTGCAATTTTTGTAATCACATATATTTAGAAAAGTGATTAAATACCTATTTTGGAGGATCCCACATGAACATTACATCGTGGCAAAACCCTTAGGCTATGTTCACACGGCTTAAAATTGGACATATTTCAGTCCGTAATTACGCGCCGGAGTGCGCAAATTACGTCTGGAATACGTCCCAATAATTACGGTAAACCACAGTTCTCATAGAGAACTATGGATTACGTCTCCTCTCCCTGCTCGGCGAATACGCCGAGGGGGGGAGATAAGTGACATGTGAATTACTAGCGGCGTATATGCGCCGCTGGTAATGCAAGTCTATGGGCCGGCGAGGTGCCAGCCCCCCCGCTCCCTCCCCGCCCTCGTCCACACGGCGTAATTGCGGGCCGTAATTACGCACCTGCAAATACACCGTGTGAACCTAGCCTTAAGGTTTCACCCATTTCTGGCTAGTGTAGGAGATAGATAGTGAATGGTTAGTCAGGAAAGCTTGTGTGCGCAAATGTGCTTACCCCACAGTCAGTTTCTTTAGAGACCAAGGGGCACATGTATGAAAACTGACCTGGTCTAAAACTCACTTTATTGCCCATAGAAACCAGAGTGCCCCTTTCCTTTTTCCATAGAATTATATGAAATTAATGGGGGGGGGGGGGGGGGGGGGGGGCAATTGGTTGCTATGGGCAACAAAGCGTTTTAGACCTAGACCGTTTTCATAAATGTGGACCAAAATCTCTTCCAAGACTGGAGAACTACCTCAGTTTGAAATTACTAACTAAAATAGGGAAAAGCCGCAAGTTACAATCTTCAAATTTCATGCACAAAACCTAGCAGCAACTGACTTCCAGAAATGTGGAATAAGGTCAAAGAGAAATCTTTAAGACTCTCTCCACCACCTTGCTACAACTTATTTTTTTTTCATTATTAGCCTGGTTCTGGGCATTAAAAATAAAATTCTTCTGGAGAATCCATAACCCAACAATCTTGCTTTTCCTTTTTCGGGTATGTTCACACGGCATAATTGCGGCGTACTTTTCGCCATGTTTTTGCGCTTTAATATGGGTGAAATGCCCGCCACAATTACAGTGCAGCAATGCGCCCCGAAACATGTCCTCACCGAGAGCTATGATTATCTGCTGTCTTCCCCGCTGCATATTTAACAGCGTCACTTCTTTCCAGCACATTCTATTAAACACATGGCATCTTGTGGCACACTCAGGTACTCACAGCAAGATGCCGTACGAGTATAGTCTTAGACTTGAAAGAACGGTGTTCGATATCTAGAAAGGACAGGAAAAAAAATAAATAAATAAATCTTACCTTTAGATGCCTTTTCTGACAGAGCATCAAGCAACAAAAATTCTTCACATGAAGAGTATAAAGTATTCTTGGCTTGAAAAGAGGCCTTTGGAATCAGTTAGTAGAGGCTGCAGATGAATTTAGGTGCTATGACAATGGCATTCACTTGGTTCATCAGGGTATTTTATGCTAAATTTCTGACACCACATCTGTTCTTTATACAGTAACAAGAGTGCCACAGACACTTGAGTTTATGTGTAGCAGTCACAGAAATGGACTGAAAACTCCCATACTTCCAGCGATTTATGTTTTTGGGATTGCTGACGTTACCACCATCCTTTGGTCCCATGCAGCCCAGGAGGCCCCAGGACATTATTAAAATATCAGCTCGGAAGTCAGTTCTATCAGTTTTTCCTCTACAGTACAAAAAGCCACTGGTTACCGGTCCATATAAGGTAGTACTTTATTTTATGCGGTTGTCATGCGAGAAAAAAAAAATAAAACAAAAACCACAACATAACAAAACTAATGACTCCCACTACACCATTATCCGACTGCCTAAACCTGGCCTAAGTTACTTCTAATAAGAACAAAATGTGCCACTTGTTTGGATTGTATTTACTTTCTTGAACAAATGTATCCCACATAATTCAGTTCTAAAAATGTATTTTATTAGATTAAGAGAAAAAAGGATTAAGTGCAATATACAACTGTTAGATTTTATTATTTGTTGAACAGGTAAATTATCCACAAAACATTTCTGTTTGACTATGATACATTTCCTTTAGCTGATGAAGCAGCTTTACTAATAAACAGCAGTGATCATCTCATATTAACAGCCAAGTACAAGTTTAGGAGCAGCTGATTCTTGGAGTATGTAACATATAACAGTTCATGTCAGACTGAAAGGAAGAAAAAAAAAAAAAAAAAAAAAAAGAACAGAAAAATTAGGCAAAAAAATTATACTGCATACCAGTATTAAAACTCACAAAAAAAAAAGAAGCTGGTTTAATAAAGGAGAACCAAAAAAAGTTGCCCGGCAGCAAATTAATCAGAATGAGGCAGGCTGGGTACAAGAAAAAAAAAATAAAAAAAAATTATACTTACCTTTGTGTGCCCCACCTATGGAGCTCACTGGGATCCGCTCATCTTCACTTCCAGGTTCTCATTCCAACATAAGGGAGAGGCTGGGGCTCCATTATGAGTGAATGGTGTGCAAGCCTCTTCTGTGTGCTGAGACAAGAGCTTGGAAGTTATGTGGAGCGGATCCTGGGGACCTCTGGAGCAGGGCATCGGTGGCCAAATACATGTTGTTGTTTTTTTTTTTTTTTTTACTCAGTCACGTTTTTTATCTTGTTTTTTTCTGACAAACCACCCCAAAATACAAAATTGCAGTGAAGTTAACAGATGGGGAAACCCAAATGACAGCCTTGGAGTTACAGGGTTTTGAAACACACAAGATAAGGAGACAAAGAAAAATTCAGGTTTTGTATTTATAATAAAAAAAAGTGGGAAAACAGCAAGACTGAGGGCATAAAATAAAGTCTATTTTGTACAAATACAACCTATGAGCAACATGACAATTGTTTCATTGGAACAAATAAGCACAATTTCATGGTTACCTAATTATGCATAAAAACATCTAGGCAAAGGGAAAGAAAAAGTAACGTACCTGTCAATAAGAGAGTCTCTCATGCTTGTGGCAATAGTGCTTGGCTGAGCATCACTCAGCTTGAATACACTCTCTATGACCGACAGCTCTGTACTTGTCGTGTCCAGGCCACAGAAGGCACACCAGTCATTAACAACCATTCCTGCTGCAATCCCTTCACTACCTCGATTTACTGTACCAGCCTGTCAAAAGACAAGTGAAAAATCAGTACCAGGGTGTGCTTAGGGGCCGTTCACACGGCTTTATTTCACCGCGGACTGGTGCCGTACTGCGCGCCGGATTTGCGCTGCAGTACGGCGCCAATCAGTCGCAGTAATTACGGTAATCCACTGTTCTCATAGAGACCAGTGGATTCCGTCGCTCCTCCCCGCTCGGCGAATCCGCCGGGCGAGGAGAAAGTCACTTGCACATTATCCAGGCGCAATACACGCCGTGGATAATGCAAGTCTATGAGGCCTGCGGGCCGCGCCCCGCCCCTTATTCAAGTCGGAATTGCGAGCGCAATCCGGCTCGCAATTACGGCTTGAATAAGTAGTCTGAACACGGCCTTACAATTCACATAATCTATAGTACGTCCATCTTAACACTACACTTATTTTTTTTTATTAAAATGGTTTACGATTATTCTTGTCTTATGTAAGGGGTGATCTTATAAAGCACAAGCTCCTTGGGCAAGAAGTCAACCAATGCCAAGGTGCCGTTTTCTGCAACCAATAACTTTTTTGTACTTCAGCCTATGGACTTGAGTGAGGGCACCTTTTTTGCGGGCTGCAGTGTACGTTTTAGTGGTACCAGTTTGGAATACATGTGACTTTTGATCACTTTTTTAAATTTTTAGGGGATGTGAAAAATAAACCCTCCAAAAAAAGAAAAACCCCAATTTTGGTAGAATTTTTTCTTCTATGTTGTTTAGCATACAGGATAAGAGAGGTTATATTTTGATAGATCAGACTTTTTTGGACGTGGCAATAGCAAATATGCGTTTCCTTTTTTATTATTTTATTTGTAAAATGGCAAAAGGAGACGATCTGTTAAGTATTTTTTTTTTTTTAACTTTAACTGGTGCTTCACCAGTAGGGGGGGCTCGATAATTTATACAGCCTATTGCATTGTAATACAATAGAGTGTACAAATATGGCGGTTTTACTACTTCCTGCAGGAAGTAGTAAAACAGAAGACATGGCGGCGATAGAAGCCTTCACCAGGCTCACAACTGCCATGTACACTGAAAACCAAAAGCCTCTCACCGACACTATGACGTACTCATACGTCAAATCTCGGTAAGGGGTTGTTAATATGGTAATTCCAGCAGAATTCTGGTTCAATTTGTGCCAAAATACTGGGGTACCTGTTTTACACCTCATTTATCATATGTTTTATACAGTTTTAAGACAATTATGTGCCTCCTCTTACAAAGGATGTGTGGACTCAGTAAAAAGGGTGTGGATTAGCATGCAACACCATGTGATATTTTGCAACAAGTGGTATGAAATCAGCCAACTAATAGAGGTGTAAACTTAAACAAGACCGTTCTAACCTGCACACAAATGGCAAAAAATAGCCAATCCAGCCAGCTCCAGTAATAATGTTGTGAAACATTCTAACCTGCACCAGATGTATTAACATTATGAAAAATTTGGCATTGTAAGACTGTCTAGTCTAACTTTACACTGTTTAAGTTTTAGACAGTATTGCTAAATCTGCCTCAATATTCTTTGTAAATGGAGCTTATAATTAAAGTATATATTTCAATAAACTAGCTACTCCGATCTAAAATTTTGCATTAAGGTTTTCTGCACACTTTTTGCATGCCTTGTGCCCTACTCCCTTTTCCCCGTAAGCGTTCATTTTCGAACGCAGTTTTTTTTTTTTTTAAATAATGGGCCTCATTTAACCAAGCCATTTAATGGTAAAACTGTTTGTTAACCACGGTAACCAGAGCTCAGCTTTCATTTTTTTAGGCTACTCTAGGAAAGTGATAACCGTGTTCTAATCAGTTGCTATCAGCAAAGTTTTCCTGCTAGACATTTTTGATCAACGAGGCTCAATGTGTATAGATAGCTACATGCCATATTAGACTATGTCTACACAACCCAAATGTTAAAATTGTGTGTTAAAAAACAAACAAAAAGACAGCATTTTAACATCGCCGTACTGTGCCAAAAACCATGGTCGGTTTTAAAATTTACTAGTACACTTAAGTGTACTAGAATCCGCTGGAAGATGCACATGTTCTACCTTCCGGCGGAAGCATGGCGGTTTAGAAATCCTACAGTAGAAAATCCGTGTTGTGTAGACAACAGCACGGATTTTCTATTGCTGTCTATGGGCACTGGTTACAGTTGGATTTTTGGAGGATTCTAAATACTGAATCCGCCAAACATCCCACCAGAAACCAGTGCTGTGTAGACATGGCCTTACATGCCATAGGACTTATACAGCAACTTCTGCCTCTTCTGTAATAATTTTGTAGTTAAACTGAACACATTTTTGCTGATAAAAGTTTTTAAAGCCAAAAGAATAAGTATGAAATCCCCAAAAAAGTCTAATTCAACCCATGAAGGAACACCCTTGAATTCATGGACTGCATCTGTAATGTCTGCTCTGTCTCGTTGACTTGCTTTTCCTTCATGGGTTCCCTGCATCATTCCGATCTTTCTACACACTTACACTAGAACAATTTTAGTGCAGATTTTCATTGAAGGGGTTGTGTGAGAAACCCCCCCCAAAAAAAATAAAAACTCATAATGGAGGAATACTAAAGATAAACAGTAAGGGGGACAAGTATGAAAACTGCCTTGGTCTAAGACTTTTCTTGTTGCCCATAGCAACCAATCAGCGTTCCCCTTTCATTTCACATACTGCACTGAAAAAAATCCTGATTGGTTTCTATGGGCAAAAAGTCTTAGACCTAGACCGTTTTCACACATGCCCCCTAAATCTATACAGTGTGTGAACTACTTCCAGATGCTGTAATATTGCATATCTGCGCCATGTTGGATCTTTCTCCTCATTGGGCTAGTGGGTACAGCTACAGTTGCTAGGTGCGCTCTATGAAAACTATATTTTCCACAAAAGCTGCTTCCTCCCAGCTGAACTATAGATTCTATATACACACCCCATTTATTGATATATAGCAATGTATACACACATATATATGCAACTTTTATTTGAAACAGTCTCCGTTCTTCACTGCAGAGCTTGCCCTCACACCACAAATCTCTCAGGCTGACCGTAGCACAGCACACATGCTCAGTGATGTCAGTCAGCCTAACCAGGAAGTAACTCAATCTGTCCTACTGCTGCACTCTGTATTCCAGGACAGGTTTCTGCATACAAAGGAGCCCAGCAGCCATTTTATTCTGCTATAATGATTATCCTCTAGATAAAACAAGCAGACTTTCCTAATTAAAGGTATTTAGGCATTTTTTCATTATGACATGTAGTTTATGTATTTATTTTTCTTCATTTCCTAAAGAACCCCTTTATGTTTAGAAAATTCCTTAAGCAAGCAAAAATTAATAGGTTCTACACTTAGTCTAGAAATTTGTAATGTACAATCCTTTCATGTATGCAAATGCAGATTTACTAATAAGGCACAAATGTGTAAAAGCTCGCTGGAGAAGAACAATTTAAAAAGCTAAATTTAGTAGCACATTCAGATTTTTTCTTTTACCACTAAAGGGACTTGAAGCAATGATGACAATTCATCTTGGTTTTCTATCGATGTCTTGGGGTGCACCAAACCTCCTTGATTGCTAAAAGCGCAATAACTACCAACGAGAACTTGATCGGCAACAGTCTGTCTGAAAACTTCTACTTTCAGAACATCTGCTAGGATCTCCTCTGTCTCCTGAAACACAAGAAAAAAAAATGCATACAAAACATATACATAACCTTGATTTTTTTTTATTCCACCATAACAAATCAATAATGATCTCATCCTTCTGTCTCAAACGAAACCTAAAGGGTAAGAGCTTTTTTTTCCTCTAACAGGTATCAGTTTCTAGAATAAAATTACACTGAAGCAGTATTCGCCATAAATGTCTGACAAATGTAAGTTCCACCTGTCTCGAAAACAGGGGTCTGTATAAGAATCTGTACTATGTGTAATTGAATTCTATAAATAACCAAAAAAAAGCCACTGACAAAATAATCACTAATTTAACCACTTAGAGAGAAATGATCACCACAAACACATATTACAAAAAAAATAAAAAATCCTTACCCGGTCCAGATCAGGGTGTACAAGAGCAACATAATCATTACAAGCTATCACATTCCCTAAAGCTGAGAGACGCTCCTCCACTCTCTGGATTCGAACCGAGTCTGGGAGACTGTTTTTGATGTGCTGGAGCTCCTGGTCTGTTGTGTTGTTTGGAACTAGAAGGCCATTGCGGTTTCCTAAAGACATAGTAAACAAGCAAATGAAGCGTTAATAAGGAAGAATCAAAGCCAAAAAAATGGAAGGCATAACAGTCTTCGAATTCTGTTCATGTCTTCTGTTACCATGAGGGACCATATCAGTGGTATCCATCTGGGTAATGCAAAAATAGGTACCACGTCGGATAATATGACCCATAGAAATCGACTGAGCAAACAGTACTGCAAATGTAGTCCAAATAGGACTATGTTCCTTCAACTCATTTGGTATGGGTCCCATCACAGCAACCCGATAGATGCCACGGATGGTTTCATGACATGTTAATGGCCCTTCAGGCAGATTACAAAACAATCAGTAAATGCTGGGAGATGTAGTCTTCTAACAGCTGGGAAGTTAAAGGTTGGATATCAGTGCTCTAAGTAATATATTTCTGATGCAGTTCCTTTACCGTAGTGTACAACTGTGTGGCGGTACTAACTGTAGCACAAACATGAAAGTGGCATAAAGGAATCACTTAAAAATGCAGTCGCTATATATACTGCTGTATGGACTTTCAAAGTTCTGATCAGTACACACCTACACACATTCTCCCAATGATCCTGCAACCAGCTATTGATGCGTGCACAACTGGTATGGTCTCAGAAAGCTCTCCTTCAAATACACTGCAAGACAAAAGCAGAACATGTGTTCATTTTAATAAAAAGAAATAACTAAACCCAATCTCGTACGACAGTTAGTATTCAGAGTACACATATCTTAAAAAGTTTTTCTAGAATATTTTTTTCCTCACCAATGTTGTCAGTGAAGCAATTAGGGTAAACGGAAGTCACACACACAAAGGCTCAAAACAGAAACCTCACTACTGACCCATCTAAAAAGCTGTGCAATAATAATCTCTATAGAGCACCAACATATTCCGCAGAACTTTACAATGTAGTCTAGTTGGGATATATATGTACACTTCTAGTTCCTATATTTATTCTCATCTTATATTACATCTTAAAAATTGCCTGATATTAGGTAGACTTTATATCTTCTGGGCAAACTACAGCTCATGTAAAAGCATATATGTTATAAATCTCTGCAACTCACACTGGACAGGAATGTGACATCCTCAATGCCCTAATAAGCCCCTGCAAGGTCGGATCCACAACATTTTTGTAGGGAAATCTATGCTTCAATCCTGCACCAACTACTGCGGATTTTGTCACAGATTTATGGAAGACATCGCTGAACTCAATATAGAAAAATCCATGACAAAATCCGCACTAGTCGATGCAGGTTTGAAGTGTGAAATTAGCCGCTGATCCACTCAGTGTTATCGAACCCTAAATGGGTTCTCCAATTTGAATAGTCCCTAGTTGGTAGGAAAGGGGGAGGAGGGAGGTCAGCTAACTAGAAGACGATAAAGTGTTTCCGCAGCAATTCCTTCCAAAATCCACATAATAAAACTGCAGCAGAATGTACTAGTTCTCAAAGATTTTCCCGTAGAAAACAGCCAAACCTATAAAAATAATTCGACTGTAAACCTGTGCTCTGTAGACAAAGCCTAAGAGTGTGCTTGGTTGTATTCGGAACTCCCATACAAGTGAGCAGAGAGGCCATGCATGTACAGCCATCGCTCTGTTCCCTGCAGTCGAAACCTGAAAATAATGCAATGGGAATACCCCTTTAAACTCGATATACCTCTATAGTACCAGGAGACTTGTATGGCAAGGCAATAGTTTTTTAGGGCTTTTGTTAGTGCGTCACCAGGTAATCCACAGCAAATGCCACAACAACAGGATCTGTCTGTATATTCTTTTCCTCCCTAAATAACTGCATTTTCCAGGCTGGGAAAGGCTTTGGGGGAAGTGGGGGGAGGGGTTGACATCCTTGCCAACCCTATCTCTCCCAAGTGCTCTCCTTGTCAAGCAGAACTCAAGTTTTGTAATAACAAGGAGCAATATCCCAAAACAGCTGTCTGCAGATGGGTGACTTCTTTATAGAGGAGATACGGATTTGGCTTAAATTCCCAGTCACATTTCAAGGTAATTCACTAAGGGCCACATGTATGAAAACTGGCCAACGGTCTAAAATTCACTCTGTCGCCCATAGCAACCAGAGTGCCCCTTTCATTTTTCCAGTGCACTATATGAAAAGAAACGGGAACTCTGATTGGTTGCTATGGGCAACAAAGTGAGTTTTAGACCTAGACAGTTTTCATACATGTGGTCCTAAGTCGGAATAACTTACAAGGGTGCTGCCTCCAGTGAGTGACACTAAAGACACAGGTTTCTTCTTCTTCTTCTTTCTGGGGTCAAACGAATATAGATTTCCTCTTTCCCCAGATACAGTACCCTGACAAATGCCACAGATGGCTTCAGGACATGTGTATGGCCCTTTAATATGCAGCTTATAAAATCATGGCCAAATATGGCGTCCAATTACCAACACTTTTTGCCTTGGCTCCCTACAGAGGGTCCTCGCCACAAGGAGAAACTACCCAGCAGCTCATTCTCCTGTAATTTAAGTAGTTGCATGTACTTTTCTAGGGATCGTTACCTCTTTGTGAAAATCCCTGAGAGACATCCATGGCCTCATGCCAACAATAACTTAGAAAAATGTCCTGACATGGGTGAATGCACTCTCTTTATTAGAAAGTATTAGCCACTATAAGTTATAATAATTAAAGGGTTGTTTCAGTATTACACTTCGATGGCATATCGATATATTAAGCCATTGAATGAGATATGTGCAGGTCCCACCTCTGAGACCTGCACCCCCAAAAGTCTCCATTTAAAACAGTAGACGTGAGTAGGTCACGCTTCGACTCTCCATTCTGTTCTATGGGAGCAGCTGTACGATGCGTTCGTTATGTTGTGTTCATAGAACCGGATGAATCGCCCATTCTGATCGGAAACTTTTGGGGCCCGTTCCCCAAAGAGGTGTCTGCTGCCCTCGGACTTCTCTTTTTGATGGCATATTCTATCGATCTGCCATCAAAGTATGAGATGAAGACGCCCCTTTAACTGATTCCTGCACTTAAATACAAGTAATAACATTTTAACCTTTGTGTCCAAATAAAGTGTAATAATTAAACCTTCCTTTGGACTTGATTCGCTTGACAATACGGTCTAGCAGTTAGATGCAGCCATTCCTCTTGACCAAACGGTCACATGTTGAATTTCACAATTATCTTCCTAGGTATATTTCATTTGATCACTCTTCTGTCTGCTCATTTAAAACTCTTTCCAACATGATACGCATATGTCCTGACATGAGAAAATGACAGAAGCGTTGACAAGTTCAAGCTTGCTGCAACATGATTTACTAGCTGATGCTCTGTAGGTTTCATCATATGCAAATAGAGCTTAGTTAAAAAGATAGACTAAACCACCATTTACACTATTGCCACCTGACAGGTTTCACAGCACATAGCAATGTCCTCAGAAGTCACCAGCTTTAGCTCTAAACACGCAGGAAATGGTGAAGACTATTACTAAATACATTGCTGTTCTGATTTTTCTTCTTTTCAGAGCTAGAGCAGTTCTTATCTCCTGCTTGTGTACACAAGCTTCCCCAAGTTACTGGCCACATCTCTCTGCTCTAGAGCCCTGGCCGGGATCGTAAGGTCACTCCATGCTATGTCTAATCAGCAGCGCCGGAGCTTATTTATGTTACTTACTAATAAACTTTAACCCTTGAGAGCTCTGTAGCCTTCTGCCCTGCTGTTTAAACCTTTCCATTACCAATGCCCCTCTAGCAGGCTCAGCTACGAATAGAAGAGCTGATATGGCAATCACTGCTATAGCACCGCCCACAGCCTGACTTGGGCAAATTATCAGAAGTGGATACATAGAACAGAAACCGCAGCTTTTATGCAGTAAATCAGCACAAGCTAGTGAAGATTTTTCCATCTTGACTTCAAAAGGAAAAATTCGCAGATTTTAGATCAGATTTTGAATCCTTTCACTAACGTCAATGAGGAAAAATCCACAGTAAAATCTAAGACAAATCCGCAACAAAGTAGGCAAATTCAGCAAATAAAAGCTGCAGATTTTATTAAATTGATCCAGTCTATTAGAAAGCAACCAAAAGGGCACAAGCTACTGTATCTTCCCATTTTTTAAGGCTATACAGCCCTTCCCCCAAATTCAAGTCACCAAACTTACTATAAGTGACTGATATCACTGCTCTGATTGGTGAAGATATTGGGAGCTCTGGCAGAGCTGGAACTGTGGTGATTAGAGAGTTAAATATGGGTTCATTTCTATTTTAGCTCAGTGGAAGGGAATTTTTCAAAGTCTAAGGGTATGTTCACACGGCTTATTTTGGGGCGCATTTCGCCACATATTGCGAGCGTACTGCGCTCTAATGCGAGCGAAATGCACCCCAATCATTACGGTAATCCACAGTTCTCATAGAGAACTATGGATTACGCCTCCTCCCCGGGCATACAATACGATCGTATAGTATGCGCAGGGAGATAATTGACATGTAATGCTTATCTATGGGGCTGGCGGGCTGCCGCCTCCCCCCCGCGCCGCAGGAGTATGCGCCGGTCAACACGACTCCCGAAGACCCAGCGTAATTGCAGTGCGTACTGTACGCCCCGTAATTAAGCCGTGTGAACATACCCTTAGAAAACCCCTTCAACAGATTAATCATTCATTTGAATGGGACTCAGCACGTGGATTTTAATGTGTAATCAGAATCCACATTAAAATCCGTTGTCAGAACTAACCCTTAGACCGCTAACGCAGATCCACGAGGAGGAAAAATACTTTATCTATGGACACGTTCACATCAGATTTTTCTGTGCAGAACAATCCGCAACTTACCTAACGGATTTTAAAGTGTTAATGTGGATTTTGCACGGATTAGCCCTACTTCAATAAAGCTAATCTGCGTTTCAGACTCCACGTCAAAGAAATGACATGACACCTCAGCACCGCTTAAATCCACAGCATAAAAAAAATTGGGGCTTTGTTTTTTTCATAAATTACAGCAAAAGTTTTTCCCAAAAAAAATGGATTGGGGCCCCATAAACTTTACTAAATTTTCCCCCAAAGGCCCAAAAAATAAAAAAGACGGAGCGCCGGCTGTCATCGGAACCCCGGGGGTTGGGGGGTTTCACTTAACCACCCGACTTCTTTTTAATTTTTCCAGGAAATTCCAAATTGGGCCCAACCTTTCCAATTTAAAAATCCAAATTCCTTTCTTGTAAACCCATTAAAAAACAAACAGTGCACGGGAAAAGCTTGTTAAAAAAAACACCTCCGCTTTTCGGGAAGAGTGTTGCCAGGGTGGCTACTTTCAGAAAGAACGGTGGGAAAATTTTAAAAAGTTTTTCCCGTGCAACTATTTTTTTGGTTTGGTGCCCAAATTTTGGAAAATCCATTTTTGACAATTAAAAAGGGTTAAAACTCAGCGGGTTTCCCCCCCCGGGCCAGTATTCGGGTCCCACCCAAGATTCCCAAACTTACATATTCTGGGAAAATGAAGGATACAGCTGAAACCAGACTAAATAAATGGACCTCAAGGGTGAGCACAGAATAAAACTTTTTTTTTTTTTTTTACTAGCGAAAACCCCCTCCCGGGCTGAAGACAGTTTAAAGAGCGGGGGAATTCAGATGGCGGTCAGTTTGGGGAAAACGCTTATCATGGGAAAAACAATTTTTGAGAAGTCAAATTTTAGAGCCCATCTCATTTTGGGGCCAGCCCCCAAAACACGTGATCAGCACGTGACATCGGCCCCTCTATACTCCCTCCACATCACCCACCTGTAGAAGTTCTCGGAGCCGCCTATGGCCACCAGGCAATACGTGTTCGTCAGTTTCGCGAAACAACCGATTTCATTGTTGTTCTCAAAAGATGCGCGGACCGCCATGGTCCCTAGCGCGGGAGCTTCCATGAAAAAAACACGGAAAAACCACGATGTTACAGGGCCCCGGGCCCGGCAGAACGGGTTTCCGCATACCCCGGCTTACCCTCGTTGGGATACCAAATTCCATTTTTTCCAAAACCCAAGCCGCTCGTCCTCCACACGTGGCCGGGCTGCAAACTACTAGAACTTCCGGGTTGCGCTGAGCTGTCAGAAAGGGTCACGAACGTAACCAATAGAAAGCTGTCTAGAGGGCCGAGCGTGAAGCTGAGGACGCCATGTTTACTGAGGTCATTTCCAGTAATAGTCTCCTGTAGCTGCCAGCAAGTAAAGTATCTTGTTTTACTCCACCCTGGTTGCTTCTTTCAAACACAGCTTTCTCTATTGGTTCTTGTGTTTAGGGCTACAGTGAAGTGACCCTTTATTATTATATTTTCTTGGGGTTAAGGGTAGTGAAGGGGGTTAGTCCCAAACCCATAGCTAGGTACAGGGAGTTTAATCCCAGCGTCCAATGAGGGGCCCTTAAAAATTACAGGAGGGGTAAATTTCCCAAAAACTCTTTGGGTCCTTTAGTGTTTGAAAAGTTCAATGCAAAAGTTTTCTGGTGGTCGGTGACCTTAAAGGGGATTTGCCAGGACGCCAGTTACCTACCTCCATCAGCAAGGGAGCGAATATATACAAATTTTGTGAGTCATGAAGCTGCGCGGGGGAGGGTTGGGGCGGGTTTAGGAGTGAGGAATCCAAAAAAGGGAGGGATCTCAAAAACTTAAAATGAAATTAAAAACGTACAAGAGTGGGGTTTCTCAATACAGCAAGACACAGCCCCAGACTGCACTCTCTACCCGGTGCCTTAAAAGTCATTAAATTTTTCCTGTACCCTAGATAAGAAGTGTTTTTACGCAAGCGCGGGGCCCGTCAGTTCCCGGGGGTGTCTGTGGAAACTTTTAGGGTAAATAAGGGGGGGTTTAGAAAAAGCTGTAAAATCTCAGGGGGATTCACTTTTGTTTAAAGGGCCCTTTATTTAGAAAAGTGATTTAAAAACCCCTTTTGGAGGGGTTCCCCCGTTTAAATTACATGGTGGGAAAACCCTTTAAGTATTTTTAAAATTTTGCATAAATTTTCAAATGTCCCCATTTTGGAGGGGGAAAGTCCCTATTTTTTTAAACCCCTTTTCCCTCTGTCCCTCTTAAACTTCCCTAAATGCCCTCTCTTTATTTGGGAAATAAAATTTGTGTCCCTAAACTATTTTTGCTTTTAAAAAATATTGATTGCTTCCTCGCTTATATTACATAGCCCCAAATTAATATTTAAAATTGGATACAATTTCATTCCCGAAAAAGTGTTTAAAATTTTTGGGAAATTTGGGATTTTTATGGTTTCGGCGTGGATGGGGGTGTGTCCCTTTGGGGTGATGTAATGTGTTGGGCATGGTTAGAGAAATGGCCTTGTTTCTCTCTTTGCAATCTCTAAAAGTTTGATGGTATGACATAGGAGTCTCTGATGGTCTAGGGATGGAGTTTAATTTCGGGGTTTTTCTGGGGGTCTTGGGCCCGTTAGGGGGGGTAGGGGTGAGGTTTAAAGTAAGCTTTGTTTTGAAAAACCAGTTCTGGGGACTCATTTTAATTTTTTTTAATTGTTCATTGTTTAATAAATTTTTGTTGGGGTTGGGTTAAAGGGGGTTTTCCCTTTTTAACCCACATTTTTTTTTTTAATTCCTTTTTTTTTACTAGCGCTTTTTTAGATCCGTTTTGGGAAACCCACAGGGCGGAACCCCCGGATGGGTCTTTTAAACCCAATTTTGCAGTGAGTTTAACACTGAGGGTTTGAGGAAGACGCAGGGCGTTCACATGAGAGATCGCTTTTGTGTGTTCCCCGGGGTCAAACTTTGAAAAGAATTGCAAAGTCAATTCCTTTTTAAAAGACAGAGCCGGTAGGGAGGAGGGGAACAAACCCCAGCGGCGATCTTCTTGTGAAGGGCGCTGCTTTTTCCTTACCCCACAAGATAAACTCATGCTAATTTTTTAGATCCATTCTGGGCCGTCCTGTCGGTCCACAAAGGATCTAAAAAGGTTTGTAAAACGAATAAAAACTCCGTGTGGAAAAAACCCCTTATGTTCAAATTTTATGTAAAATAATCTTTTTTTTTATAGCACCAACATATTCTGCGGCACTTTACATTTTAGAGGACGTAAGTACAGACAAATCCAAACATTACATAGTAAAAAGCTACTCCCATATCAGACACAAGGGGTAACAAGTATGATTTTTGGCACCCAGGTGCCTTTTTTTGCGCGCATTTATAGCATAGAATGCGCCTGAATCTATTAACCTGTTCTACTGCGGGTCATACATTTTGCGCTTTCTAGCTACAAAGCAACACTTTTGGCTCAGCTAAACTACTTTTAAAGTGCGCTACCTGTTCCAGCAGTAATGTGCTTTGATTTGCCGTACTAAAGATATACATGTGTAGCTTCGTAAGGTTGTAGTGCGACACTTCTCCAGCATGGCCCCCAATCTCAGGTGCATTACAAAGTGCCTCGGGCAGTTTGTAATGCACCCGATACTAGAGTGTGCCCGTTTAAAAATATAGTGAACGGGGCTGCACCTGTTTTCAGGCAGAAAAGACACCAGACTTCTGGCGCAGCTCGTTCATACATGTCCCCCAAGGTGTGAGGGCCCTGCTCGCAAGAGCTTACAATCTATAAGGCAGTAGGGGTGAGAAGAAGGGTGAGAAGTGCTTGGTTTACACAGTTGTCCAAACATGTTTTATAAATATGGGGTAGTTTACATAGAAATTGGGTGAACCTGCCACCCATACAGTATTTCCATATACAGATGAGTGCCTGTGAGTGCCCACGTGCAGTGAGTGTTAGAAATGTGTGTGACAGAATTTGAAGGGGTTAGCATTTTGGGATCTTGGTAGGCCAACCTAGAGAGATGTATTTTCAGTGTGCATTTGAAAACTAATGAGGGAATGAGTGGGGGCCTGTAAATGGTAGCAGTTGCAGGGGAAATGGTGCGCACGGTGCAAATCTTGAGACAGGATAAGCTATGAAAAGGAGTACTTTAGTACAGTATATACCGTTGAAATGGGTAGTGTGAATTAACACAGATATGCTAATATGGAAAGGTGGGAGAGGGATGAAAAGAAGACATGCTCCAAACCACTAGGTAGCGAGGCAATGGGAATATGGCTTGGAAAAAATATAATATCAACAACTTGGTATAATTCATGTTGGGCCCCGGGGAAGTGGGTCCACTTACCGGCCACGCTTGGCGGCTACCTCTGTCTCTCGACGCACGCGGTGCCGCTCCCTAGGGCACGTGCGCGCCGGCAGTGTTAAATTTAAAGGGCCAGCGCACCAGTAATTGGCTATTGACGGTCGCTGCCCCTATTTAAGCCTGCCTCTTCCTAGTGACCTCGCCGAAACTTTAGTGCCCATTGCCTATAGAGAAGCATTCCTGTAAGTCTTGTTCTGATTTCCGTGTACCGTACCTTACCTGCCGCCTGCCCTGACCATCCTGCCTGTCCCCGACTACAAGCCTGCCTGACGTATTTTTACCTCGCCTACCCTTGGCCACCACCGCAAGCAAGTTCCGCCAGTGGAAGCGGCCTGGTAGACTCCGGGACCTACTTAGACTCCGCTCCCTGGTGTGGGCTTCCACCATCGCTTGCGGTTGTCCAGCGGATCTACTACCGCGACCGTTACATCCCCATTTCTTAAAGGGGTTTTGCCTCAAAGCAAAATCCATTTGTAAGCCGGCTTGAAGCTCGCTATGAGCCAACCTCATTGGGGAGAGGGACACCCTTGTACAGCTTTCGCCTATTCATATCTATAGGAGTTTTGAATATATCCGAACACACTCGCTCGACTATATTCAGAATTGACATCGAAGAAAATGGGGAGAACTGCGGCCATCTCCCTGATTTCTGAATCCAGCTTGTAGCTACAAGCCAGCCTCCAAAGGGGATTTCACTTTGTGATAAAACCCTTACCGCTGCAGCCAGTTTTGACCTCCCTGACAGAGCCACATTTTTTAATGTGTCATTTTATGTAGCAATAACTTTTTGACACTTGTACCTATCCATGTGATTTGTTTTCTGGTGACACATTGTGCTTTAAGTTAGTAAGAAATTTTGGCCCACTACAATTCTTGTTTATTTGTGAAAAATATCATGAAAATTATAAAAAAAATTCTGCGTCTAAGACAGATAGTTATTGAAAACAAAATAGTTTATAACTAGCATCTACCATATGTCTACTGTAGGTTGGCATAATTTTTTTAATTTTTATTTTTTTTTACGACATTAGGGGGCTTAGAAATTCAGTAGTAATTTTTCATTTTCAAGAAATTTTGCAAGATAGATTTTTTTAGGGACCACTCTAATTCTGATGTGTTTTTGAGAAGCCTCTATGTGAGCAACACCCATAAATTACTCCATGTAAGAAAATACACCCCTTAAAGTTTATTCCAGCAAAAGAGAAAAAGCACCACTTTTAAAGCAAACGTAGGACAAGCAGGCACTATGTGCACACCAATAATGCTATTGCTTAGAGCACGCGTGACCACACGCGAACCGGCTGTTGCCTTTGCATCTCTACATCTCTCACGCTGGTGATGCCGTGGATTTACATTCTTCTTTATATTTAGATACCCCTTAAAGTATTCAAAACAGCATTTAGGAAGTTTATTAACCCATTCAGCATTTCACAGGAATTAAGATAAAGTGGAGGTGACATTTAATTTTTTTGCAGATTTTCAATTTTTATCCATTATTCACTGGAGCATGGTCGATATGACAAGGGAAATGCAACTATACATCGATTCCCCCAATTCTGCTGTTTTTAGAGATATCCCATATGTGGCCTTAGTGTGCTATTTGGTTCAACCACAAGCCCCAGAATATGAGGAGCATCTACAAAACTTTGGGGTCTCATTTTCATTATGATTTTTTTAGGCACCATTTTAGGTTTGTGGACACCCTAGGTGCTAAAACTTAACACTCCTAAAAAGACTCCATATTGGAAACTAGACCCTTTGAGAAATATATCCATGGATGTACTAAGTATATTGACCCTACAGGTGTTTCACAAATTTTTTTATGATTAGGCGGTGAAAATGAAAAATTTATATTTTTCCAACAATCTGCAATTGTAGCTGAAAAGGTTTCATTTTTACAAGAAATCCTGGGAAAAAAGCAACCCAAAGTTCGGCAGTACCCTATAAGTGGGTGTAAACTGCTGTTTGGGCACATGGCAAGGCGTACAAGGGAGGGAGCACTATTTGGTTTCTGGAACACAGATTTTGGTGGGTGCCATGTTCCATTTGCAAAGTACCAGAACAGGTGAAACCTCCCAGAACTCACCCCATTTTGGATTCAACACCCCTCATGGATCTCATCTAGAGGTTTATTGTGCATTTTGGGGGCACAGGTGTTCCACATTCTTGGTAGCATTGGGCCATAAAGGGGGGGGGGGGGCAACACAGGTCCGCATTGTTTTTTGGGCTTTATTTTTACAGCGTTCGCCATGCAGTATAAATGACAGGATAACTTTACTATGTAGATTCCGTACAGTTACAATGATTTTTTATGTTTTATTACTTTTATACAATATTTTTGTGGGATGAGTTGATGTTTTTATTGGTACCATTATGGGGTTCATATTACGCTTTGATCACTTTTTATCAAAGTTTTCATGAGGTGTTTTGAACAAAATACAACAATCCTGGCAGTGTTTTTTATTTTTATTTTTTACAGCAGTCACCATGCAGTATAAATGACATGCTAGCTTTACTCAGCAGGTCGATGCAATTACAGCAATACCGAGTTTGTATTTTTTTTTTTTTTGTGTTTTACTTCTTTTGCACAATCAGAACCCTTTCATTCAAAAAGGAAAACGGGGTTTTGCATCGCCATAGTCTGAGAGCTATACCTTTTTTATTTTTCTATGTACGGAGCTGTATGGGCTTGTTTTTTGTGGGATGAGTTGACATTTTTATTGGTATTATTTATGGACGGACAATGCTTTTTGATTGCTTTTAAATCCGTTTTTTTGAAAGGCAGAGTGAAGAAAATACTGCAGTCTCAGTAGTGTTTTTTTTTCTTTTAACAGCGCTCACCGTGCAGTATATGTGACAAATTAGTTTTACTCTGTGGGTCGATATGATTATGGCGATACCCATTTTGTATTTTTTTTTATGTTGAAGCGATTAAAAAAAAGTTTTTTTATTGTGTAAAACAATATTTATGCATAACTATCTTTGGATAGCCATAACCTTTTTATTTTTGCAAATACAGAGCTATGTAAGGTTTTTTTTTTTTGCAGGATAAATTGATGTTTTCATTTGTACCACTTTGACGTTTATATGACTTTTTGATTGTACTCCATTTTATGTTCTGCAGGATGAATAAAAATAGCAATTCTGTGACTGTTTTTTTGTTTGTTTTTCCTACGGCAGTCACCGTAGGCAGTCACACACCGTGTGGGTTAAATAGCGTTACATATTTATAGGGAAGGGCAATACCATATATGCATACTTTTTTTAAATCTTTTTTGGGGGCGATTAGCTGTCGGAAAAGGGCGTTCTGATTGTTTTTATTTACATTTTTTGTTTGTGTTTTACTTTTTTCCACTTTTTTATACTTTTTTACTTTTTCTTTTTTTTAACTTTTCCCCATAGGGGACTTGTAGCAGTAATCTTCAGATCGAGAGCCCGCACGATGTCCAGGTCATACCTGGATGTCCATTTGCTGGAAATCACTTCCTTCTAGGACGTACAGGTACATCCAATGTCGGGAAGTGCTTATGGGTACTCCTCTTAAGAAGATCACTTTTCCTCTGGGACATTGCTTGCAATAGTTTCTTGTGGCTTGAGCTGGGGGTTCTTTCCAGATTGGTTTGCTTGGATTACTGACCTTTTTGCCGCCTTCTTGACCTCCGTCTTTTGTCTCACTTCTCTGTACTATTTCCTCTCTTCAGTTTGACCTATTTCTTGCCGACTATTCTTCATTGTGTTTGTCTGTTTTGTTTTGTCAAGTGTTTTAAATAACCAGTGAAGGGGCCGTCGTCCACTTCGGATCGGGCCAGCAAGTAGACATGGACAGCTTTGGGAGCCCTAGCACTAGGGCTTACACTGTCTCTCCTTCTGTGTCATGCTATCTTGGTCTCAGGGTGCATCACAGGTTTCTGTCAGGTTGTGTCAGGATATAATTATAAGAAAAAATAGAGAAACAGCACTGGAGTAAAATGTAAAGTATAGTGCTCGCCCAAAAAGGACCGAGCCAAGATAATCCAAAATTATGAAAAGCAGACAGCACTTCAAATAAATAAAGGTGATTTATTCAACCCAACGGCAATGTGCTTAAGAAAGGCTCTCTTCAGAGCTGAAACGTTGCTGTTGGGTTGAGTGAACCACCTTCTTTTTTTGAAGTGCTGTCTACTTTTCATCGTTACATATATTTACATACAGTGCCTTGCGAAAGTATGCGGCCCCCTTGAACTTTTCAACCATTTGCCACATTTCAGGCTTTAAACATAAAGATATAACATTTTAATTTTTTGTGAAGAATCAACAATAAGTGGGACACAATTGTGAAGTGGAACGAAAGTTATTGGATATTTTAAACTTTAGAAAAAAATAAAATACTGAAAAGTGGGGCGTGCAAAATTATTCGGCCCCTAAACTATCAATGCAGCAAACTCACACCAGAAGTTCAGTGAGGATCTCTAAATGATTCAATGATGTAGTAAATGACTGATGATGATAAATATAATCCACCTGTGTGTAATCAAGTCTCTTTATAAATGTACCTGCTCTGTGATAGTCTCAGGGTTCTGTTTAAAACAGAGAGAGCATCATGAAGTCCAAGGAAGACACAAGGCAGGTCCGTGATACTTTTGTGTCCCACTTGTTGTTGATTCTTCACAAAAAATTAAATTGTTATATCTTTATGTTTGAAGTCTGAAATGTGGCAAAAGGTTGAAAAGTTCAAGGGAGCCGAATACTTTTGCAAGGCACTGTAGTTACATAGTTAGTATGGTTGAAAAAAGACATGTGTCCATCAAGTTCAACCTAGGGTGAGGAACAAGTGGGGGAAAGGAGGGAGACAAGGATTTTAAGCCCAGCCTCCCCACTGGTTAATGCCCTGAAACCCACAAGGCAAGAACCAATCTGCTCCAGGGGTGACCCTTGCTCTGACCCCAGAGCCGCCACCAGCCAGGATCCAGACTTTTACATAGCTATGTACACATTAATATTCTTTAGTTTCAGGTAGATATTTAAGCCTTTCTTGAAACTCCCAACTGTTCCTGCTGTGACCAGCTCCTCAGGCGGCTATTCCACAGATTTACAGTTCTTACAGTGAAGAACGCTTTTCTCCTCTGGAGATTGAATCCTTTTCTCTCTAGCCAAAGGGAATGTCCCCTTGTCTTTAGAGGGGCTTTACATTAAATAATTTATCCCCATACTTTTGTAGGGACCATTTACATATTTATTTATATAAATTAATCATGTCCCCTGAAGCCGTCTTTTCTCAAGACTAAATAAGTTCAATTCTACTAACCTCTCCTCATAACTAAGATGCTCCATTCCCCTTATAAGTTTGGTTGCTCATCTTTGCACTCTCTCTAGCTCTATTACATCTTTTCTATAAATTGGAGCCCAGAACTGAACAGCATATTCCCAGCCGCACCAATGCTTTATACAGTGGTAGAATTACATCCTTGTCCCACGAGTCCATGCCTCTTTTGACATATGTCAATATCCTACTTGCCCTAGAGGCAGCTGATTGACATTGCATGCTGTTTTGTAGTCTATGATCTACAAGAACGCCCAGATCTTTTCATATTTTCTGTCAGGATGTAGACATACAATCAGCACCTAAATCCTGACACAATCTGCCATATCGCTGGTAACGCAGGTGAGTAGGTTTATTTTATACCTGATTTACAATTTGGATAATCCATGTGTGATTCCATAGACACATCTGCAGCAGAAATCCCAGTTTCAACCTCAGATATCTGCCACAGATTGAAAAATCAAAAAACACGCAAAGCCCATATCAATATATTCTTATAGCATTATAAAAGCATAAAAAATGGAATGCATACAGTATAAATATAATATTTTTTGGCCAAACTGTACAAGCACATTTCCAAAAAACATAGTCAATAACCAAGTGAGACATAAATAAAAGTTATTTTTTATGGTTGTATATAACAGAATAGTAATTAACAGTGTATATTTCGTATGTTTCCCTTATCCCTGCATATTGCCCATAAATTAAATATCTATTTACATAGAGTAGAAGAGAAGCTGAATATGTCTCCCTCATAAAGAAACAGTAAAATAGCTTACACGTCTGCTGGGCTCTGGCAGGAGCAGTACAGAGGTTTACCTGTAGGTGATGCTGCCCAACACTTGGTTAATCATGTAAAAACACCAGTAAAGCTTCCAGCACATACAGTACATTTTCTGTGGCTGAAAAAATGGCCTCATAAACTGCATGCTGTTTTGTTTTCACGCTTCATGCCTTTTCTGAAGCAGTTTTTGTGGATTTTTTTTTCAATAATATGTGATCTATGTCATCCATAGATCATGATTTCTCCTTGAATCAGATGATTTGTATATTGGAAAAACTCATCTAAAACTGCAAGACATGTGTTTTTTTGAAAATGTCAACGCGAGGAAGGCCATAAACTGCATGGAAAAAACACTACACCTACAGCATCCCGGGTATGGGGGAAAAAAACTGCTACTAAATAAACCCACATATAAAATAATACCTATCCCATAGACATTTGGGGCTATATATATGTTGTTTGGCACCCAAACGTCAATTTTATTGTGCGCATTAGTAGGGTAAAATAAAGCAGGTCATAGATTTAGCACTTTCTAGCTCCAAAACGTCAACTCAGGCTCAGGTACACCACTTTTAACTTGGACTACCTGTTCCAGCAGTAATGTGTCCAGTTTTGCCATTCCTACAGTCATAAATGTGCAGAATCACACGGTTGTGGTGTGACACACCCCCAGAACGCCCCCACATCTTAGGTGCATTACAAAATGCTGCGGGCGCCTCATAATGTGCATAATTTGGACTGCGCCTGCTCATACATCTAGAGAACAGGGCTGCATCAGTTTTTGGGCTGCAAGGACACCAGAATACTAGTGCAGCCCTATACATACATTTCACCCTTGGTGCCTTCCAGTTTAGCTCCCCCTCAAGGAAGTGACTGGACTTTTGTCATATCTCTTTATCAGCTCTCCCATGCGTCTACCTGCTTGCAGGCTCACCTTATATAATGTGAACAAGTTAACTTGTCAAGTGATTAATGCTGCCCTTTATGAGAGCAAGATGGGATAGAGAGCGAGAAGTTGGGCTCTGTGATATATAGGGTTATATAATAGAGGACAGAAGCTATTATATAGGGTTATATGATAGAGGAGAGGATCTATGTGATATATAGAGTTATATGATAGAGGAGAAGAGCCGGGTGATAAATAGGATTATATGATAGAGGAGAGAAGCTGAGCTCTGTGATATATAGGGTTATATGATGGAGGAGAAGAGCTGTGTGATATATAGGATTATATGATAGAGGAGAGAAGCTGAGCTCTGATATATATAGGGTAATATGATAGAGGAGAGAGGCTGAGCTCTGTGATATATAGGGTTATATGATAGAGGAAAGAGCTGAGCTCTGTGATGTATAGGGTTATATGATAGAGTAGAGGAGCTAAGCTCTGTGATATATAGGGTTATATGATAGAGGAGAGGAGCTGAGCTCTGTGATAAATAGGGTTATACGATAGAGGAGAGGAGCTGAGCTGTGTGATATATAGAGTTATATGATAGAGGAGAGGAGCTGAACTTTGTGATATATACTGTAGGTTTATATGATTTGGAGCACCATTTCTGGGTGAAAAGCAGAGTAAAGCCAGGATTTGTAAAAGGAAAAGTGAGCGTCCTGCTCATCAAGTCCACATACAGTGCTTGACAGTTTGCTCTGTACATACACTGATAGAGGGAAAGCTGTCAAACACTATGAGTGCAGGGTAAGCAGGACTTCCACTGTCTTTTAAGAAGCCCTCTCTGTATTTACTTAACTTTTTCCTAAGAAATCCTGCTTCAAGTCATATAAACCTCTATATCACCGAGCTCAGATTCTCCACCTCTATTACATCCTGCTTTCAGATAGGGCAGCACAAATCACCTCACATGTTTCCTTTAAAGGGGATTTGCCGAGACGAAAGATTCTTACCTCTCTCCTTAGCACAGGCAGAATGTCAACAAATCACGCTGAGTCATGAAGCTGCAGGGGAGAGAGGGTGGGGGCCAGTGAGGAGTGAGGAATCCAAGGGAGCGTCTCAAAAAGTGAAATAATAAACAGTACAAGAGTGGATTCTCAGTACAGCAAGACACAGCCTCAGACTGCACTGTCAGGAGGAGCCTTATCTGCTAAGAAGCTAATGTAAACAAATCACGGAGCTGAAAGAGAGAGAGACACACACAGGCAGAGCACAAAGATGCATAAAGGATCCTGTGACATGTTCACTCAAATAATCAAATTATAACTTGTGGCTGCTGTGTAGAAAAGACAACAGCTTTTCTACACAGCAGCTTCTTCATGTTCTCTGTCATCAGATAAAGCAGGGATCTAATCACTCTACAACTAGTTTATTCTGTATACAAAAGAAAACATATTGCTACCCGTTGCCTTAAAAACTTCTGCAGCTCAGTCTCATCAGATAAGAAGTGTGATCTGCGCAAGCCCGGCCAGCAGACAGCAGCTCTTGTCAGGTCGTATCTAATAGAAGCTTTGAAGTAACCAAGGGCATGTAAGGAAGGCTGTAGCTCTCTCAGACTGCAATCTTTGTAATCGCATATATTTAGAAAAGTGATTAAAAACCCATTTTGGAGGATCCCACGTCAACATTACATCGTTGCAAAACCCCTTTAAGTTGCCCCTTAACAAAGAAAGAGTTAAGCTGATACAATCCTTGCATACATGGAAAAAGGAATCCCACTGGACAAAGCATTTCTTCTCAAAAATAGGTATTTTACTTATTACCCCTGAACTTTTAGCCTTTATGGGTTAATCCCTTTGGTCCTGGACCTTGTACCTAGGTAGATTGTATGACTGTAAAACTACTGCACCTAGTGGACTAATTTCGCTCCCTACTGGAGCCATTCCTCCATTCTCTATTCTATAAAAGTGCTACAGAACAGATTTATGTAAATGGTTTGCCCACACTAAATTCTTAAAGTATTATTAGTAACTAATAAAGCAACAAGTGAAGATGTCTGGTAAAATATATCAATACTGACTTACAGAGAAACAAATCTCATTGACCTAGATATGATTGTTTTACTTTTTTTGTAATGTAAACCCACAGCAAAATTAATTCTGAACTTGACCTAAAAATTGTATCACACATGGAATAATAACAGAATAGGTAAAACTCTCATTAGGTCATTAGCCGTCTAGTCCAAAACAGAGAACTGTTCTGAAAATAGTATTTATATCAGTGACTCATGTGACACACCCAATCGGCATTACAAATACTTTACAAGCAGACTACTAATACGCAGCTGGACTACACACCCTTGGTGGAGTAGTTGATGATATATTATAATATGACTTATTATTATAGTTGTTTATGTCTAGAATACACATCTAGGTGTCAACAATACATTGGATAAATATTAATTACTCTGTAGTCTAGCTCATGTCTGCAATTTTTAATCTAACATGCAAATGGATTATTTTGTTTTACTTAGTGTGTTATGGCATAAACATTTTTCTACAGCATTTGTGTTGTATCTTCAAAGGGATTGTTTATACAATAATACATTTCTTGGTCAGAACCAGCAAAATATAGCCTTTTTTCAACTGGAATTATCTAAAAAAAAAGTGCTCCTGTTTCTAGATGTAACTGTTAGGCTTCCAAATGAAAAATCATGATAAAACCTGCTGCATATCCACCAAACCAGTAAATTAAAAAAATCATTTTATTCAGAAAAAATCATTAAAAAGAATGCTGTACAATATTTACAACCAGTGCATGGAGGAGCAAAATCTTGTGTGAGCGGCATAAGTGTCTGCTGCTGACGCGTTTCGGATTAAACAATCCTTAGTCGTAGCGGGTTTAATCCCGCTTTTTCATTTGGAAGCTATTGGCCGTTAGCTGCACCATGGTCTGTCCTGCCGGTGGTCATTTAAGAACAAGGTAAGCTGATTATATTTATTTTTACTTAGCTCTTAGGCTTGGTTCATATATGCATCAGAGGTTCAGTTCATAGCCTCCATTGCAAATTCTGCAAAATTATGGAAAAAATAGCACAGCAAGAAGCTCTATTTTTCTCTGTTAAATTGACGGCACCATGACGGAAACTCAACAGACCCCACTGTAGTCAATGAGGTTTGTCTTTTTTGTAATGGACAGCATGGTGGCTCAGTGGTTAGCACTCTGGCTTTGCAGCGCTAAGCCACTGGGCTCAAATCAAGAGCAACATCTGCAAGAAGTTTATATTCCCGGGTTTGCATGTGTTTCATCTGGGAACTCTGGTTTCCCCCACACTCAAAAAACATACTGATAGGTTTATAGGTTTAGACTGTGAGCCCCAATGGGGTCAGGGACCAATGGTAATGCCTGTACAGCGCTATAGAGTGTAATGTCAATAAATACAATCTGGCACCACCTCTGTGAGAGAGGCTTCAAATAGTACCTCTGATGCAAATGTGAACCAGGCCTTACATACTTGTTGTGATGCCCCCTGATGTTCGTTTTATGGGCCTTATTTATCACAACTGTCTAAGAGTAAAACTGTCCTTTTTGCCCATAACAAACAATCCAAGCCTAACATTCATTTTTTAAACTGCTGCGGTCAGATTGGATACTACGTGCAACAAAGACAGTCTTACTGTTAGACCGTTTTGATGTTTAAGACCTGAAGTGTCCTCTGTTGGTGAAAAGAAGCTGCTTCTAATTCACTGATTCTTATTAACTATCCTGCACAATTGCAGGAATCTTGCTGCCACCCATGTAAAAGAGAATCTGCCTGGAGAACACATGAGATGGACATTCCAAGAAGAAATCTTAAAAGAAAAAAAAAAAAGGTAGGTAACAACATATTTTAATTGGAATGATCTAAAAATTGCTCATTTGTCCAAATATTGCTAAGTTTTACAATGTAAACTTTATTTGATGAGCAACACCCTTTAATACATTAATTATTATGACACCTTAAGGCCAATGAATTAAAATTTAATTTTGCCCATTAGACTTCGATAACTGACCAACAGCATTGCAATGACTCACAACCGTGCCTAGTGAAAAATAACTAGTAGTGGGAAGGAAACACTAACAATACCCCTTAGATAAGATCTGATCATCCAATTGGATTGTAAATTACACCATAAATTATGAGAATATATTGAGCAAAAAAAATCTGCATGAGATTGCAATTTTAACAGATTGTCTATAATTAATTTGCTGTATTATCTCTTAGTCTACGGCTAACTTGACTTGACCTATCCCCTATGGGCGTATATAATACCAATAAAGCTAGGTTTACGTCTGTGTTGGTGGTTCTGTTAGGGTATGTTCACACGGCTTATGTTAGCGTGCATTTTGCTGCGTATTGCACGTTATATGTGGCGAAATGCGCACCGCAATTACGGTAATTCATAGCTCTCATAGAGAGCTATGGGTTACGCATCATCCCCCTGCGCTTAAAATACGATTGTATTGTATGCCGTGGGAGAAAAGTGACATGTCAATTGTTTAGCGACATGTCTAATTAGCGCGTCGCTCCAAAGCAACCGGCATATTGTGGCTTGTACTTTACATGCCGCAATACATCGTGTGAACATAGCCTTAGAAGACCCCAATGTAGTCACTGTTGGCATCTGACATTTAACATTTCAAAGCATTCTTGGTCTCTTTTTGTTCTGCTGTTGTAGTGATTTACTACTATCATATTCATTATTCTGTTGTATTGAATTTTTAGGTAATATTATTTATATCGTTTGAAGTAACTTTTAATTATGTAACATGATTCTAGCCTTACCTGTATGACATCATTTTTGATACAATTCAGGCTATTTTGTACAACTTTGTATCTGATGCTTAATGAATTTTGATACAATTTGTTTTGTGTAGTTTCTTTTTTTTTGGTACATTGCAGATTTGGCAAAACTGATTACCATCCAGTACTTTGTCACATAAACATCCAGCTATGTAGGATTGCTTTTATAGGTTTTTATAGCTTTAATTAGGAACTATGCCAACTATAGACAGGGCTGGCAGGGTTTTCCAGGCATGGCATGCCAAAACTGTCACTAGCTGGGTAGACAGGTTGGCTCTGAGGTCATAAGTACTGAAATATATCTTTTACAAATCATGCTTTATAATTAGCAACACATTCATAGCAAAAAAAAAAGAGATGGATATGAGATATAATTCATAGATCTTTGAACTGGCCGTTATGACTATTAGCACTATTACTCCACACATGATTTCCCATGGGGTAATATTTTGCCATGTTTATTAGTTAAATGTCTTTTTCATTCCAACACAGAGGTTAAGGGTGTTTTCTCAGCACGCTGTTTCACAAACAGTATTCTCACTCTGTCTCTTTAGGTTATGGGTGGTTCTATAGCAGTGATTAGCATATTTACCTTCTCTGTAACTAGCTGAGCCATTACACTGACAAGTGCAACTGTTATCTTCGATAAAACAAAAGGTACATGTGCTGTAAGGACTGAAAACAATGGCTTATCTGTAATCTTGTAAGAGATAATTAGTTTGCTTCAGACTGAGTTTACCATCCATGGTGACGTCAATCCCTGCTATCTGCTCTCTCCGCTAATCTGATAACAGAGTTATGGACAGGCAACCAAATAACCATAAAAACCAATATGCACTCAGAGTACATAAAATATCTCTTACCTCATGACTAAAGTAAAATCTTTTGACCAATGTATTTAAGTATGAAATTCTTCAATCACCTGTCCCTTCATGTTGAAAGCTAATCTTTTTAGTGAAAAAGCCCCCTTAAGGCTGACCTTGAAAGCGACTGTACACTTTATTCTCTAGTAACTTGTTATTAACTTTTGTGATAAGTTCTAATTTACTGTGTCCAAGTGTCATTCTCTTAAAATCTTTTGTAGTGTCCTCCCTTTTGGTATCAGCAAAAGTGAACCTATTTGTAGGAGTGCTGTCATAATTAGTTACTTTATTTATCGCTGCATCACTTTTCATTCTTGGAGATATCTTGTGTTGAGGTTGAAGAAGTTTGTTCTGAGAATGTTCAAACTTGGCTCTAATAGCAGAAGGTGTGTCGATCAGATCAGGGGTAGATTTTGATAACGACTGTTTTTGCATGGCCATTAGGTTATTTTGGTCGTTCTGAGGAACTGACGGTCGCCTCTGGTCTTTGGGTGACTCCATTTTTGGCTTACTTCTTTCGTCATGTTTATCATTTGATGTTCTGTGGAAGTATCTTGACACTACTGGTTTTTCTTCACGAATCACTGTGGCTGCCTGATTATTAGCAAAAGGTGGTGTTTTTATACTATTTTGGCTATCTGAACTAGAGTTACTGTCAGATTGGATTGAACGCTCAAGTGCTAGAGGTGGTTGAGGAGGCATTTTTACAGGTTGCCATCTGTTCCTGGTGGGAGTAGATCCAAATGGTTTGCTGCTTTCATTCTCCAGATTAGAGAAGTAGTCACATTCTAAGGAATCTGCATACAAACATCGGAATTCTCTGTCAAACTCTTCCACTATATTCCCTTTGAAGTAGGTTGCCATATTGCTGTGGACATGTCCTGAAAGCCAGCTAAAACTGTAAAACATAATACATGTCAGAACAGGTTTTCATAGGTAGAACATAAAAGTCACAAAATATCAAGAATAAAAACATGGTATACAAAACGGCTCATGCAAGTCTCATCATCTATAGCGGACTCTCAACCAGCCAGGTTGCTCATGGAGCCTCTCTTAAAGAGAACCTGTCACATAGTTTTTTGCCCCCCTGGCTGAGGACAGAACAAGGTAGTGTCAGGCATGCTGTTTCCAGCGCTGTGTCCCTTATTCTGTAAGATGCTGTAGTTTTCGTGTATTTAATGCTCAAATCTGCAGTTTTCAGCCAGAAGAGTCATTCGAAGAGTCCTTCGTATGTCCGTTTTTTTCAAACCCGGCCAATCGGAGGCTAGCCCCGCCCACCTCAATTGACAACCCTATTACTTTGACTAGGTAGAAACATGTGAATAACTGTCAGTGGGCTGAGCTAACCTTTGGTGGGTGGAGCTAACACCTGCTCATGAATAAGATTTAAGGGGTAAATGCTCTAAAACTGCTGCATCTTACAGAATAAGGGACACAGCGCTGGGAACAGCAGGTCTGACACTAGCTTGTGCTGCCCTCAGCAAGGGGGGCACAACCTATGTGACAGGTTCCCTTTTAACCCAGGATCTAACAGATGGACCATCCACTTTCTGATCTACATAACATACTAAAGGAAACATGTATGCAAATAGGCGCGTCGGAGTGCATTGTGCAAAGTGTGTAATGCACTTGAATCTCTGAAAGTGGTTCTTGTGCACTCATAAATGGTGTCTAAAGTTTGTCGCGCCTCACCTGTGTCTTTGGCACATTACGGAACTTTGGCACATTAGTAATGCGCCAGACATGTGTACAGGCTATAGATAAGGCTAGAAATAAAAAAAAAAAAGTTATTAGAATAGCATATCAGTGATTACAAACTATGGTAGTGATCTTGGTTGTGACACAGGTCAAGGTAGACGTGGTGTCTGGCTCTTTATTAGATAAAAGGGAAGCAGCAATCCCATCTGATAAAAATGTCTTTCATTTAATGTTGTAAAAAATTAAAATAAAAAATCTGAACAACATCATCAGTGGGTTATTTAATGTAAAATTAGTTTTAGATTCTATTAATTTTAAATACATTGTATAGGAGATCTTTTTGGGATATTATATATTTTTATATACATTTTATATGATTTTTTTTATTTAATTTATATAATTTAATTTTATGTAGTTACTTAATATTATTGTACTGGTGCAAGCTGAGAAAATAATTGACATTTTTTGCCCTTTATAGCAAATCTAGGTCCACTTCGACTACTCTGGCTCAAGCAGACCACATTGAAATAGGTCTGTCTGATCCAGCACTTATGCGCTTCGTTTAGCCAAGCCACATTCAGAAATGTGTGTAATAGTTTGAATGTGGTGCAACACGCCCCTACATCGCCCCCACATGTTTGGCAAATCAAGAAGTGTCAAACATGTTTGTGCCAGACATCGCACACCACTCACTTTGGCGTATTTCAATCCAAAAAAGGATGAAAAACCCTTTCATACATGTCTACCTAAGTGGTGTTCAATCACCTAAACAGTTAATGCACACTGCCGTATTATAGATTCTTATTCCGTAGGTCCAGGATACTTTTCCCATAGCTTAATATGGGTTCCATACTATGCCTCTGTGTTGATCAAATTTTATACAGAGTTATATACATCTTTCGGTTTGTTTTTTTTACAAGGATTGGTATGGAGTGTGTCAAACTAAAAAAAAATGTCATGCTCCATCACATTCCATATTAAAGAGGGTTTCTCACTACAAATATAATCTTTCAACATATAGAAAACAGTAAATCAAGCTTTTTATCAAATACATTGCTCTTTTGATATTACCCTGGTCAGGAGGTAAGATAAATTTTATCTACTCTGAGTTCACACAGGTTTCCCTGGTTACAGTCCTGCTCTCCCATCTTCTCTCTGTTCTTTGTCTTATTTGAGAGCAGGGAATAATGTCACCAGGCCAGACGGCAACTTGGCAAAAGAGTGTGTTATCTCTAACAAACAAAGGGGATTGTTTGTGTAACTTTTATAACCACTGGTTTATTACCCCTTTGAGTGCTGTAGCCTTTATCACTGTAAATCTCCTGCAGTCATGTCACTGCAATTAGAAGAGCTAGGAATACAGAGCAGTTATGCTACTCACTGCTATAGAACCACACGTAGCTTACCCAGAAATATGAGTCTGAAGCTGCCTGTGGCTCTGTGAAACAGCATGGTGAGAAAACCCAGAGTATTCTTCCCTAGACACATGGCTATAAGAGAGGATGCAGTGCCTCAAAGAGCATTATACAAAGATATAGAGTGGGTATCTTTTGTGAACACTGGTGCCACTATATTTACTATTTTGCCATAGGCAAACTTAAACTCTATCAGTTCTCTATCTGTTAAACACTAAAACTTAACTTTTATTATATCTAACTCTTAACCTCTATACACACTATTTAAAAACCTGATCTCTAACCTCATCATTTAACCCTTTTTGCTTCTGAGAGAGGGAATAACTCCCTTTCTATTATCAAGTCTTTTGGAACCCCACCTACTAACAGGGGAGCCTTATATCTATAGCAAAGTACTAGCTTCAGTAAGGGATCCCAAGCCAACTACTTGGGCAGTCGTCCCTAATCTCATAGACACAGAACAAATAAGGCCCCCTTGTGACACCGTCTGCAGCAGGTGACACTTGTAGACAGGGGTGAGAGATCACAATTTACAACGTCATATCTGACCTCGCCGACATGTTTCGCCAGCTAACCTGGCTTTATCAAGGCTTAGAGGTCTGATCACATATGATATCATGTTAGGTAAACACCCCATTGAGGTGCTCACCAATTAGCCATCAGAGAATCCACATAAAACCCACTCCCCCTTCCGCGCGCGCACACTCAGAACATGTCCTGCTAAAGCTGCCACCATGCTCTCATGAGCCAACAACCTTCAGTCAAATTCGCCATCTCCATAACGGGCTTGCGCCCCATCTAACGGGCTTGCGCTGAGGTGTTTGTTGGTGCAGTGCATTGGCACGGGCCAGTACGGTAAGATGGGGCGCCAGCCGTTATGGAGATGGCGAATTTGACTGAAAGTTGTTGGCTCATGAGAGCATGGTGGCAGCTTTAGCAGGACATGTTATGAGTGTGCGCGCGGAAGGGGGAGTGGGTTTTATGTGGATTCTCTGATGGCTAATTGGTGAGCACCTGAACGGGGTGTTTACCTAACATGATATAAAAGGAAGTGAGCTCAGACCACATGTGATCGGACCTCTAAGCCTTGATAAAGCCAGGTTAGCTGGCGAAACATGTCGGCGAGGTCAGATATGACGTTTTAAATTGTGATCTCTCACCTCTGTCTACAAGTGTCACCTGCTGCAGACGGTGTCACAAGGGGGCCTTATTTGTTCTGTGTCTATGAGATTAGGGACGACTGCCCAAGTAGTTGGCTTGGGATCCCTTACTGAAGCTAGTACTTTGCTATAGATATAATGCTCCCCTGTTAGTAGGTGGGTTTCCACCAGACTTGATAATAGAAAGGGAGTTATTCCCTCTCTCAGAAGCAAAAAGGGTTAAATGATGAGGTTAGAGATCAGGTTTTTAAATAGTGTGTATAGAGGTTAAGAGTTAGATATAATAAAAGTTAAGTTTTAGTGTTTAACAGATAGAGAACTGATAGAGTTTAAGTTTGCCTATGGCAAAATAGTAAAAATAGTAAATATAGTGATCAAAAGTCACTCTTTGTTCTCTTGCGAGATTCCCAATTTTTTGGAGATTATGTCACTGGTGCCACTGGCACAATACTGGCAGGCCAGGTTGAAAGGTCATAAGTTTAGACTTCTGTGTAGCTCCAAAAAGCAATCATGAGGTCATCCATGATGATCAAGCACTACATGGCACACCACAGCCTTATTAGCAGTGTAAGGGACTTACACAGCGTGCAATGACCTTGTGTCCTGTCAGTCAGTAATTGCATAGCCCATTCTGCCCCAGCTATAGTGGCTTTGTCTGGTTTCCATGGAAACTTAGGCCATTGAATGGCGGTCCTACTCCATGTTGTGGCTAGAAGAATTAGAGAAGTTAGAGGGGAGAGTGGGCTGGATGTCTCCACCACAAGCAGTGGTGCTGTACACAACATGTGAGAGTGGCATGTGCATTGGACACCGGGAAACAAAGCTACAATGCTATACACATAGCTCAGGTAGCTCCTCATGCTGACGCTGATCACAGCTGTCAGAGGAAAACACTGGTGATAACTGATCATACATGGACAGTTACATCACTAGAGCATCCCCAACTTGCACATTTAACAGAGGCTTGTGTTGGATGCCATAAAGGGACTATCTTGATCCATAGTCTCCTATGTTAAAAAAAAACAGTGTGCTGCATGGTATATGTTTTTATTGTATTCCATTGTAGCCAGTATTGTAATATAGTGGCCAAACAGAGGCCAAAAGCCTGCTCCGCTGGCCTCCTTCTGGTGGTTGGAGCCCTATGAATATGCTTGGCTTGTGCACCAGGGGTTTTCTTATGTACACAACTAAACATACAGCATGATGGGAACAGGGCCTATAAAGTGAAATGCAAGATAGATTACCTGTAGGAACCAGAAATGACATGCTCACAGTCAATCAGCAGAAACTTCTCTAATGACTGTCCATAAAATTTCTTCCCAGACTTTGTACAGTATGTGTCTCCAGATATAGTGCGGATCTTCATATTCTACAAAAAAACATATGGAAAATTGTAAACTATTAGAGCGTTTTTATTCTAACTCACTGTTCATTGAGAGATATTTGGGAAAGCCGATTGTTGCTGACATGAATTTCCCGAAAGGTTGATGTCAGGACAATATAATGATTGTGTTAGATTCCATAGACAATACTGTAAGATAATGGAGACTACTTAAATAGAACATGCACCTGCTTCTTCCATTGTTTTCTGTAATGTCATTCAATTTTGTACACAAAAGAAATATAGTTCTAATATAGTGAAGGAAATGTCAGCAAAATTGAGGAATTATAGCTTACAGGCATGTTGGTAAGGCTAGCTAAAAAATACACAACAAGGGCATGTCCCCACTGCACAGGTTTTCAGCCGGTTTTGCAGACCGCCTGAAAAACCGGCCGAAAATGAGCACAATGGTGCTCTATGGAAAACCTGTGCAGCAGTCCCCACTGCACAGGTTTTCCGTCCGGCGGTTTTGCCGCCCGCGGTCCGAACGAAAGAGATTGAACATGCACATTTTTCCGTGTTTTCGGACGGAATATGTGCAAGTCAATGTGAAGGGGGAGGGCTTTTCTCCGCTCATCGCGGAGAAAAGCCGACTCTCCCCCTCCCCACCCCCCCCCCCCCCCGCGCGCGGGGCCGTGGGGACAGCCGCAAAAGAGTGCAAATACCGGATCTTAATTTCTTTGTCATTAGGCCACATAATTAGACCACTCTAATAGGAATATATGTGTGCTGCTTTTTTTGCCAGTAATCTCTTAGGCCATCAACTATGGATATTACTTACTTTATTTCAATTGTTTTATCCTAAGGTAGCATGACAAGATACAGAAATGGTCACCCAGAACTCCGCTCACATCTCAGCTTACTATGTCTGACTGTGAGTTCTCACGGGCCACATAAAATGACATGCCGGCCACATTTGGCCTGTGAGCCTTGAGTCTGATACATGTAGCTTAGCTTGTAAACTGGGTGGTCGTCTTGCTTACTTTTCAAATGGCTAGAAAGCTCTGAATCACACTGTGTTGAGAACTGAGCAGTGGTGACTCTCCTTTTGACTGTCTATTCAATAAGACAGTGGATTGTCAATGGGGTAGCCAATGCACTAGTCCTCAATGGCATTCTCCCTGGTCAACACTCAGGATTGGTGGCCAGTCTATCATTTGCACCAATAGCTGAAAAATAGAGGATGGGGCTAAAGGGGGAAAAAAAAAGTGTACAAACAAGTGGAGTGTTGGCTAGGTATGGCCGGTGAGAACTGACATTTCTTGAAGACACCTCAGGTCCTCTTTAATGTATTATACATATACAGTACATCTGAGCACTTCTGCTTATATTTGACATTTTCTGTCAATGGTAGGTTTTATATCAACCCTCCTCCCTCTGTCTGAGCGTGAACACCCAGTTATTGTCCTGAGTAATACATAAATCCCACAAGTCAGCATGTCTTCAAGAAAAATGTGAGCATTTCTAGTTCAGACATGTCAAATAATGGGCTTAAAAAAAAAGATAAAATCAAGATTCCACTCAACAGTAACACATATAAGTGTTGCTGTTGAGTGGAATCTTGATTCCACATGACATTGTGCAATTATATTATGAGTGCATGTTTAACTTTTATTATTAAGGATCCATGTGCAATGCAAAATAGTATACACAGACCATGTGGAGTGGCACAGAACATTCCCATGACCCCCCCCCCCCCCTCCCACCACCCCTCTATTTCATATAAGAAGAGGCAAGAAGGTTTTGTGGTGATATGAACCACACTACAAGTTGGTTTAAGGCCGTGTTCACACGGCTTATTCCCGACGGATTTGTGAGCCGGATTGCGCTCACAACGAGGCCGGAGCGCGGCGGGGGCGCCGCTCCGGCCCCATAGACAATGCATTGTTTACGGCGCGTACACGCCGTAAATAATGTTCATGTCACTTTCTCCCCCCGCGACGGAATCCACTGTTCTCTATGAGAGCAGTGGATTACCGTAATTACTCAGACGGATTGGCGCCGTACTGAAGCGCAAGTACGGCACCAATCCACGGACAAATAAGCCGTGTGAACGAGGCCTAATAGTGCTTTTTTGTTGATGGTTTAAACCTTGTTACAATACTTGTTTCCTGCAACAAAGGTGAAAAGACAGGTACTGTCAGTGGGAAACAAGATTTCACATACAGCAAATTTCTGAAATTGACACATTCACCTAGAAAGGGCTTGTAGAAATCCCTGCATATAGTTGCAAAAACAACCCCATTCAGTTGTATGGAACTGATGTGAGGTAGAAAAAAATGTCTGCTGCAAATCTGTTGTGTGTACATTCACCCTAATTGTCCGGAACTGCAATTTAAAGGGGTTTTCTCAGGATGCTGTTTCACAGAGCCTGCTCTTCATAGCTAGCTTAAAGCTCCTACTTCCTGTTAAGGCTGTGGGTGGTTCTACAGCAGAGACTGACATTTCAGCTCTGTTGCTCATAGCTGAGACGGTTAGATGAACATTGGGGATGGAGAGGTTTTAACAGCAGAGCACAAGGCTACAGAGATTTAAAGGGCTAAAGTTTGTCAATAACAAAAATAAAAAAGCTCCTTTGCTGAAAAGACACAGCAGGGAATGACCTCACTGTCTTGGCAAGGGCTGTCAGAACAGAAAGTGGTAGTAACCTAGGGAAGCTTGTGTACACAAGCAGGAGCTAAAAACTGATCTAGCCCTGAAATAAAGTAAAATCAGAACAGCAATGTATTTGGTAAGAGTCTTTATGTACCTTTGATTACATGTTTAAAGCTGATCAATGTGTTGACAAAACCCCTTTAAGGAATTTGTTATGATGCTCTAATTTGTTTAGGTGTCATTTTATGCAGACTTCAAAATATATATCAAATAAATAAATAGGACTTACAGGTATCTGAACTTTATTAAATCCCAACTTCTCAAACATTTCTATGAAGTATACAAGGTTCTTCTCATCAAGGAGCAGATAAACAGCGACCCGTCTTTTACTTGCTGCTTCAATCATATCACATAAAAGGTCCACATCTGTGAAAAGATCCATGACTAATGCGATAACCTGAATAAAAAACAATAAAAACAATTAATATGACAAATGCAGTGAAATATATAGTAACATCATATGCAGTGAGGTCATCTTGTTACCAGAGGATGGGCACTCACAATGTGATCCTAAACATGTGCTAATAACCTCAGATCTTTATGTATACTAGATGTCTCAGTAATGCTATTTGAAATAATTCATATATCCGGTGTTTGCCTATATGTTAGTGTTTGCAGTATGCTGCTGTGTTCTTTTTCATGTGTTTCCATAAAAGGGTTAATGTCCTTTTATTTTTGCTGCAGAGAACATACCTACATTTTTACAATGTTTTATAGGTAGAGAAATGTACATACAGATTTACTGCGAATCCAGCATCACAAAAACAGTCAATAGCTAGGGTAAAATGAGAATATGTGGGAGTGGAGAATAATGACAAATTCCTTCTATTTTCAGTTTCACCAGCTTCGGGTACAATAAGTTAGTCATTGTTCAGCAATTTTTTTTTCCTAAGGACATTCTAGGTTATCTCAAGGGGAAATAATCAAGTAAATCTTGTATGAGACAAGTTTAGCATACTAAGAATTTTTTCTGAAAAACAAATAGATAAATAGATCTTCTCCTCTGACGAGTAAAGAATTCATTAGTTAAAAATAATTTAATTATGTTACAACAACTAAGTCTATCTTATGTTCAAAACAAATTTTTCTACTTATAAAAAAACCCGATTGGCGGGGGACAATTCTCATGAACCTTGAGCCCAAAAAAAAACAAAGGGGACGCTTGGGAAAGCTTTGTCCCCCTTTGCTCCTATTGGTCCTGTGATGGCTTTTCCATTTTGACAGCAAATTGCTACCCCCCCCCCCCCCCCCCCTTTTAAAAGTGTTGTCTGTTTCAGTCTCGGCTGGGGCTTTTTTCTAAAAACCCCTCGGTTTGTCTGACCATGTATTTGTTTGTTCCTGCATTTCCCTTGTCACGGCGGCGGCCCGCAGTCGCCGGGGCCGCCCCCCGGTCGCAGGGGGGTCCGGAGGGTGTGGGTGCCCGCGCCGTGGGTCCTTCGCTTAGGGCTGGAAACCCCCGTACTTCCACCCCCCGCTCCTGTTCCGGGCTCTGACAGCCGCCGGGATAACCCCTGTTAAGGGCGGCGCGCGACGGGCGGGTCCGGTTTTAAAGGGCCAGCGCCCTTAATTGGGTTAATTGAGGGCGTGGCCTATATAGGTAGACACCCCTAGCCTGTCCCGTTTTTGGGTGTGTTTTTGGAGGTTTAGAGTGTGTTGAGTTCTCTTGTTTCCCCCTGTACCAGTCCCCCTTTTTCTTTTTTCCCTGACCTTCCCCTTTTGCCCCTGCCGGGCCCGTCTGTGCCTCTGACCACGAACTTTTCCCGCCTGCCCTGATTTCTCCTGTCCCCGACTACGCCTCCGGATTACGATTTTGCCCCCTCGCTGACCCCCCCGCCATCGCAAGCAGTCACGTCGGGGGTCGCCCGGGAGCCTCACGCCGCAGCAAGCCACCCCGCTTTGCGGCGGGCTCGGGGGGGAATCCGGGGGCTACTTAGACTCCGGTTCCCTGGCGTGGCTTAGATCATCGTTGCGTTGGTCCAGGGGATCCTCCTCCTTTTACAGTACGACTGGCCATGGATTCGCCAGGGTCCTTGCCCTTTCCGGGCGTCCGGGGGCCGTCGCCCAGCAGAAGCGTATGCCCAGCTAGGGGCCCATGAGAGAACCTGGGCCCCGTCTGCTCCACCGGCTGCCCCTGGCCCCGCCCCTTTGCTCCGGCTCCATTGTCTACCCTTCGTTTTGGGGCCTCTCTGCATTCCACTCCCCTCTCGTACGATGGAGACCCCAAGAAGTGCAGGGGATTATGCAGTGCCCACCCCACCTCGAAGATGGGGGCCAATTTCCTACAGGCGAGCCAAGGTGGCCTTATAACGCCTTTGTTGGAAAACCCTTTGGCTTGGGCTACCCCACTATGGGATGGGGGACCCTCTGAAGCGGCCCCTTCAACCTTCCTCCGGGATTTTCCCGCACAGTCTTTTGAGGAAAAAGGGCCGTACTTCCTGGCTGCCCCCGCGTGCTTCGGCTTGTCGGGCACACCACAGTCGGTAGTTTTCGGTGCAGTTTGCATCTCGCTTGGAGCTAAAACGGGGAAAAACAAAGGGGTTGGGGGCGACATTTTGGCAAGGCCTCTCGGGGCAATTAAAGGGAGAGCTCGCCGCTGGGTTTCTACCGCTGCTTGGATGACCTAACCCTTTGGGGCCCCCCCGAGGGGAAATTTTGCTTCCCGAAAGGAAAAGGGGAGCTCCCCACAACGGGAAACCGTCCGTCCACCCCCGTTTCCCCCCGCTTGGTCCCACTTCCACGGTCACCTCTTCCCCCCCCCCGTGGTCTCTGAGATGAACCTATGCAGCCGAGAGAGCCCACCGTCCCGGGAGGAACGTTCACAGCGTCGGGGAAGCAGCTGTGTTTCTTTTGTGGGGGTTCTGGCCATTTCTTGGGGGGACTGTGGGGTCCCCCCCGGGGGAAACTTCCGCACGGGGTCGTAGGGAAAAGGGAAAACCCTAGGTTTTCAGAAGGGCCCTTTCCCCCCGTCTGACCAGCCCGTTTTACAGGGTGCTTCCCCGGCGCCCCTTTTCAGGCCCCCGTTTATTATTCGGGAAATGGGCGGGAAATTTTTCTTAACCCGAACTTGTAACCAGGTTTCGTCCCCCGGTTGACCCGTTGCGGGAAAACCCCATTTTTGTCCTTCGGTAGTGGCAAATGCCTTTAAAAGGACCCCACCCTTTTTCCGTAGGGGCTCCCCTTTCCTGCATTGGGGCCTTCAAAAGGGGAAACGTTGCCACTTCTATTTCCTGCCTGGGTCTCCCTGAAATCCTTTGGGCCCCCTTGGGGCTGCGGGGAATACCCCGCCCTTGGTTTGGCACGGGGGGAAGTCATGCTTTGGGGGTTCCGCGTGCACTCACGTTGCCTGTTGTACTCAACCTGCTCTAGGTGTTCCCCCTGAGCTGCCAAGCCCCTTCAGGTCTACCTACCATATTGGGATTTTGCGATTTTTTTTCGGAGGGCAGGCCGAAAGTCCCCCCTCCCCGGCCTTCGATGTCCCATTGACCTGAACCCTGGCTTACCCCCCCAGACCCGGGGGTTTATCCATCCCCGCCCCGGGGGGAGACAAAGGGCGATGTCTGAATACTCAAGGAGAACCCCCCAAAAGGGGTTTTCCGTAAGTCCTCGCCCCGGCAGGGCGGTTTCTCTTTGGAAAAAAAAGAGGGGTCTCTCGGGGCCTGCTGACTAGGGGTTAAAAAAAATCACCATAAAGAATCCTCCCCCTCTCCCTTGTATCGGAACTCTTCGCCCGCCTCGTGGCGCAAAAAATATTGGGGTTTTGGGGGTGTTTTTTTGCCGTTTTAGGGGGGCGAGGGGGAAAAACGTTTAATTGCGGGAAAGGGCCCCCTTCGAGTATTGGTTATGCCTTTCGGTCTCTGAACGCTCCTGTGGATTCCAAAGCTTCTCAATGGATCTTGGGGGGCCTACCCTTTTCCCTGTTTATTGTCTACTTGGGCGAAACCAATCTTTTTCCGGATTGAACTCTCGCCACCGTTTGCCAGGTCCTCAGGGACTCCTACCCCTAGCTTTTTGCCAAACAAAAGAAGGTCTCTTCGAAGCACCACCGCCCTTTTTTTGGGGGAATGTCTTGAAAGGGCTCCCCATGGATCCCTCAAAACTTTCCGCAGTGTTTAGTGGCCCCAACCGGTGGGCCTTTGGGCCATTCAACATTTCCCCAGGATTTTCCAATTATTAAGAATTTTCCCACATTTTCTAGCTTGTGGTCCCTTTGGGGGGCTTACCAAAAAAACGCCAATCCCCAATCCTGGCCCCCCGGGAAACTCAAAAAAAGCCTTTAGCGCTCAAAAAGAGTTCGTGTCTGCTCCGGTTCTGCTGCCCGGGCCCGAACCCCCCCTTCTTCTGGAAGTGGTGCCTCCTCGGGGGGTGCCCGGGGCTGTCCTCCCAGAGGTCCTCCCCGGGGTAAAATGAATGTGTGGGTTTTCTCCAAAAACTTTCTCTCGGGGCCCCAGAAGAATTTCCCTAGGGGAGCGATTTTAAATGGCCATAAAGTGGGCCTAGAAGAGTGGGTCACCGCTGGAGGGGGCTCGTCACCTATTGTATTTTTACCGACCCTAAAAACCTCCTATATTTCGTCGGCTCAACGCCTGAATTTCCCCGGAGGTAGATGGTCCCTTTTTTTTCGCCGTTTTTTACTTCTGCTACCTTTCGCCGCCGGGAAAAACTCAAAGTGACCCCTATCCGGCCTCTGTACGGTGGGGGCTCACTCCCCTCACAGCACATTGTCCCCCCTAACGCCCGTACGGGTGCCCCCCCTGGGTCTTCAAACGTTGCCCCCGGGGGAAAACGTATGTGCCCGCTTTGCGGGTTGAATCCCGAAGTGGGGACATTCTTCCCGAACGCTGGCATCCAGGAATCCCTAAGTTTTCAGCTGGTTCCCCCTCTTGGTGGCCCCTCTTGCTCAAGACGTCAGGGACTTTTTGTGGCCTGCTCCTCCTGTGCCCGAAATAAAAGGGTTCCCCCCCTCAAGCCCGGGGGCCTTCTTCGCCCCTTTTCCTGTGCCGGAAAAACCCCCGGGCCCATGCGCCTGACTTTGTCACAGATTTTCCCCCTTTTTCTGGAAAACGGTCATAGGGTGGTGACGATCGCTTCTCGAAAAGGCTCACTTTATCCCACTGCTGGGTTACCCCCTGCCCCCCCCGGCCCAACATTTTTTTTCCCAAAAATTTTCCGCTTGCACGGTCTCCCGTTGCATGTTGTTCCCCACAGAGGATCCAGTTTGTCGCTAAATTTTGGCGGTCCCCGTGCTGTCAGTTGCAGATTCGTTGGAAATTTTTTATCTGCTCCCCCCCAAATAACGGGCAGGGGAAACGGGTTAACCAGGTGTTTTGGGATACTTTCGGCACTTGTGTCCCCCGAAAGGGAAAATGGTCCCCATCTTCTCTCTGGGAGAGTTTTCTTATAAATCTTTAGAGTCTGAACCGCTGGGGCCTCCCCCCTTTTTTGTTTTCTTTGGGGGTTTAAACCGCCCACCTCTCCCTCCAGCTACCTTTCTTGTCCTGCCGGGATGCCCCCAAATAAAGGGGCTTCAAGGCCCCTCTGGGAACCCCAGCGTCAGGCCCCTACGGATTTGCCCCCCCAAGGGGCAGGTGAAGGTACCGTAGGGGCCCCCCCTATTTGAGCCAGGCATAGGGTTTGGTTTTTCGCAAACGTCCGTTTTAAGGTGCCCGTTAAAAGTTGGGGCCCAAATACCTGGGTCCCTTTTTTGGTGCCAGAGGGAAAAACCGTTCCCAAAGCTTCGCCCGCCCCGACCCACGTATCCCGAACGCGTTTCACGTTTTCCCCCCTAAAACGGTGGTGCTGAAGCTTCTCCCGCAACCCGTCCGCCTTTCCTGTTGTACACAATAACCCTTTGAGGTCAAGGGGGTGCTGGGGAGAGACAGGAGGGGGAAAAGGGTTCTATCTTTCGACTGGAAAAGGGCCTTCGGCCCGGGGGGCGTTCATGGAACCGGGGCCATTTGTCCCCCTGATTCCTCGTAAATTTTAAAGGAAGGGGGGAGAGCTAAGGGGGGGGGGCTGAGGGGGCGCGGGGCGCACTCGCCCCGGGCCCTCCCGGTCGCAGGGGTCCGGCAGGTGGCTGCGGCTGCCCGCAGCCCGGGTCCCTTTGTCTAGGGTGGGAAACCCCGTATTTCCCGTCCCCGCTCCTTTTTCCAGCTCTGCAGCCCCCCGCGCATAATCCCGGTTAAAGGGGGGGGGGGAAATTTTAAAAAGGCAGCGCGCCTTTAATTGGTTTAAATTTAGGCCGCTGGGGGCCTATATATGGTAACATCCCACACTCGTGCCCGTCTGTTTGGTTTTTTTTTGGGGGTTTTGGGGTGGGTTTAGTCTTGATTTCCCCTTTTTACCCTCCCCCCTGCTTTCTTTTTTGACCTTGCCCCTGTTTTGGGCCGCCCCTGCCGTTGCCTGCCGACCGAACCTCTCCGCCTGCCCCGACCTTCTCTGTCCCGCTCGCCTCCGGTTACGATTTTTTACCCGCTGTCCCCCGGCGCCATCGCAAAAAGTAGTCGGGGTAACGACTGGAGCCTCACGCCCCGCAAGTCACCCCTTTGCGGCGGGCTTGGTGAAAACCGGGGGGTATTAACTCCCTTCCTGGCGTGGCTTGTACATCGCTTGCGTTGGTCCAGCGGATCCACTCCTCCGTTACATCCCTGTTTGTTTGTCCTGGTTTGTCCATGTATTCCTGTCTATTTCAGAGTCATCCAGGGCGAGGCACGAGTGTGGGGTCACCCTTATTGGTGAGGTAACTCTACTTAAGACAGGGAAAGGTCAGGGAAATATTGCTTCCTAACAGAATCACAGGCCCAATTGTTTCTACAGATTTTCTGGCAACCTCCAAGACTCATGTAACAAATCAAGATTCTGGTAGACCATATGTATGGTCTAGTACAGTTGGTCCAAGATCTAGCTCAGAAGATCCAAGTGCAGGAGACTATGTCCACCCAGAATACGGTTACTGGGTATCCACCTAAGGTAAACCTTCCTGATTACTTTCCTGGTGAGCACAGCGCCTTTGTCACATTCCGGGAAAGCAGCAAGCTTTATTTTAGGCTTAGGCTGCATCTCTCTGATAATGAAGAACAATGAGTGCACAATTCTCAAGCTTGGACTTTCTACCTGAAACCCGATTCCCCAAAAATATTCAGAGACTTGTTTTTTAAGGCCTTTGGCCTCCTGTATGATGAACCAGACCTCAGGTTAGTAGCTTAGACTAACCTTTTGTCCCTCCACCTGGGACAGCGACCGGTGGAAGATTACTGCTCCAAATTCAGCCACTGGTCACTGCTCTTTAAGTGGAATGACCGAGCGCTGTAATGTCTCTTCCGTCACTGTCTGCAAAGAAAAACCCTATAATAGTCAATGGCCTTCGCTATATGACTCACTCTTTCTCCTCGCCTAACTAGAAGTCAGGCCCTGATCAAGAAGCTTTGCAGCTGGGTTTGACCACATCTCCTCGAGACAGCAGAATCTTCTGAAAACAGAAGGGAATTTGTTTCTACTTTGGAACGGCAGGTCACCTAATGCGAAATTGCTCCAAGTGTCTGATTCCGGAAAACTCCTGCACCTAGGTGACTCTCTGGAAGGTCACTTAGACTGGCAGGTATTTCCCACTGTATTCGCAAAAGGTTTTTTTGTCTATTTGTATTGTGTATAATAACCAAGGTTTTTCTGGGACTGTGGTTCTATAGCCAATTTTCTGGACTCACAAGTAGCCATGATACTGGATGTTCCATTATGGCCTCTCGTGACCCCAGTTAATGTAGTTGATATAGACAACACCCCCCTCTGTCAGGGAACAATTATGTTCAATACTCCTCTGGCTACTTTAAATATAGGATCGCTATACTCTGATATTATCTGTATTAGACAAGTTACCAACAAATGTAGTTCTGGGGTTACCATGCTTACAGTTGACTGGGTAAAGGCTGACGTTGTTCATTGGAGTCCTAAGTGTTATAAAAGTTGCTAAACACTATTGTTGTCCACTCTTTCTCCCAGTGACTTATCCTTACTTAAATTTATTCAAGAGCTTTCTGATGTGTTCTCTGAGACAAGCAGTTCATTACTCCCACCACATATGCCCTATGACTGTGGTATCAGCTTGCTTCCTAATGTCAAATTCCCTAAGGGTTGGGTAAATAATCTTTCTGCACCAGAGAGAGAGCCTATGAAAGGCTATATCCAGGATAGTCTTCGCATATTCGTCCCTCTACCTCCCCCGTGGGCACCGGGCTCTTCTTTGTCAAAAAGAACGATGGTGGTCTGAGGCCTTGAAGTATATAAGCAAGTGCATAAAAGAAGTTGCATACGTCAAAAATCAGTACCCTCTTCCTCTCATTTCTGATTTGTTCAACCAGATTTTGGGGGTCACCAGGTTCTCCAAATTGGCTTTACAGGGTGCATATAATTTAATTTGTATCCGCAAGAGGGAAGAGAATGGAAGGCTGTCTTTAATACCCCCAATGGGCACTATGAGTATTTGGTAATCCCCTTCAAAAGCACCAGCATTTTTTTCAAAATTTTGTCAAAGACATCTTTTGAAATCTCATTGGGCGGTTTGTTATCATTTACCTGGATGATATTTTGGTGTTTTCTCCTGACTAGTCTTCCTATGTACGTACTATCCTGCAGGTTATGAGGAAGAACCATTTATATGCATTTCCTAAGTTAAATTTCTAATGTCATGCCTTTTGTATGGATCCCGTCAAGGTTCGGGCTATTCTGGGCTAGGTACAACCCCTCCCTGAAAGCTCTGCAGAGATTCTTGAGGTTTGCCAATTATTATCAAAAGTTTATCTTTTGACAGACCTCATGAACAAGAGGTGACCTAAGTGATTGAAATCTGAAGCCACATTCTCACTTTTGAGGCTTTAAAGGAGTTGTCTCATTAATAGCTTTCAGCCTCTGTCTGTGAATGGGAGTTGAATTGAGGGGCGTGCTAGCTTGTCTGCCTCTTCTCCTCCCTGTTCCCCCCTCCCCTCAGCACACAGGCAGCTATCCGCCCGTAACTTCTATGCAGCAGGGGGGGGGGCAGGGGGATTGCTGCCAGAGTTTACCCGGTGTGTGCCTGCCTAGATAGGTCTATGATTGCTAATAGTGTTCCAATACCCTCTGCTTAGCTTACATATCTCCACATCTCCAGCAACAACAAACAAACCCTCTCAGAACAGACACATACATGGAAGCTGCAAAGTGTTACTCAGGATGTGTCACTAGTACAGCACAGCATGAACTGTTCACAAGCCTTCCTGATCTGTATAGTATTATTATAGTTACAGCTCCACAGACATCATGATTATAGTAACACACAGGGTCACTGCTGTCACATCTATTGATCAGCCTAATCTCTGCTCAATCTGTGTAGAGAGCAGGAGGAAGCAGGCACACGCAGGGTTAATCCAGGCAGCACGGACATAGAAGCCAGAGTCCTCCCTCCTCCTCCCTACACTACAGAAGCATTCTGTGCGGGAGGGGCTCTCTGCTCCGACCTGTCTTCAAAGGTGATGAGTCATTCAGACCTGACAGCCAGTAAGATAAGGATCAACAGGTCGGCTGCTATAAAAATTTGAGAAGCTGATGCACTCCTAGGAACAGGGCTAGCTCAAAATCAGTAGGACATTTGTAATGAACATATATTGCAAAGCTGCTTGTTTTTTAAAGATCTTTTAATTAAAACCCAATCATTGTAGCGAGACAACCCCTTTAAAGAAGGGTTTTACTGAAGCCACTGTTCGAGTTCAATCCAATTTCTCACACCCCTTTATTGTGAAAGTCGATGCTTCTGAGATAAGAGTGAAGGCAGTTCTCTTGCAATGGCCTTCCTCTTTGACCACCTTGCACCCATGTGCATTTTTCTTTTGTAAATTATGACATTGGGAATCCAGAACTGCTCGTCAACCAGTGGGCATTTGGGGAATGGTGTTATTTCTTTGAGGGGGCAAGACATCCGATTTCAGTATTGCCTGACCATAACAACCTAACTTATCTTGAATCTGCTAAGAGACTTAATCCCAGAAGGGCTAAATGAGGCTTGTTTTTTTTTACTAGGTTTGACTTTATTGTTATATATAGACCTGGCTCCAAGAATGTTAAAACTGACGTATTGTCCCGAATCTTTTGTGCCACTCAATCTCCAGAATTATTGCCATACCCATTTTATCTAAAGGTGTTGCGGTTTCAGTAATGACTCCCCACATTGACATTTTTATTAGACAGCTTCAGCTCACCCGCTACTCCCACTGGGAAACTATTTGTATCACTACAGTTTAGACTCCGGCTGAGTTGCATGATTCTGTTCTTTGTAGGCACCGAGGAATTATAGGAACTAATTGACTTTCTCTCTTACTGGTGGCCGTGAAACTTGTACTCGGGTGAAGGTCCCTTATGTTCGGCCTATGCAGAAACTTCATCTCTTGCCCGATTCCCAAATGCTCTGGTCTCATTTGTCTATTAATTTTATCACACATTTGCTCCTCTCCGTGGGAAAGATGGCAATCTGTGTTATTGTCATTTTCATCATTTCAATAAAATGTGCCATTTTGTGCTGTTGTCTCAGCTCCCTAATCCCAAAATATTGTTGTCTGTTTATTGATTATGAAGTTCTGCTTTGTGGGCCTCCTGAGAGCATGGTTTCTGACAGGGGTGTACAGTTTGTGGCTGAATTCTCGAGGGCCTTCTGTACTAAACTCGGAATCCAATTGTCTTTTTCCGCAGTGCTCATCTTGAGTCTAGTGGTCAGACTGAATGTTTTAATCATAATACTGAACAATACTTTAGGTGCTTTTGTGAGGATAATCAGACTGAGTGACTAGCTTACTTTTCGCTAGCTGAGTTTCACGTCATTATTCCACAAGAGGGCATTCCACAAGAGGTTTCCATTTAAACCTGGTCCTAGATGTAAGGGTCAGGTGGCCCTTCATAAGAAGGGGGGTTCTGTCAGCAGTGTTCTACCACCCCTTTAAGAAGTTCTTGTCTGTTTTCAGCTTTAGCCAAGGTTCTGCACGGAGCACAGTGGGTTAAGTACCTGCGTCCAATCCCTGGCTGGGGATGGGAATTTTAGCCTTTGTTTGTTCTTTATGTGCCTGTGATTGCTTATGTGTCCTGGTTAGTGTGTTTACTTTGTAGTTTGACAGAGACTTTCTGGTTACAGACTTCGGCTTGATCTTTGGTTGTCCTTTATGGAGCAGTTGCTTTGCTTTAGGCCTGGAAAGATCACTTCCTGACACATATACTACAACGTTATTCCATTGCAGTCAATGGCCAGTCACCTGACTTTTAGATAAGACTAACCAACAAGAGATGAAGATAAGGCTTTTCTAGTACCGCTGCCACTTTCTTCTCATGATAGGCAGGTTGGATACCCAGAGATTACAGATTAAAAAGCATATCATTGCACCAGAACTGCACAATGTGAGCCTAAATGCTCTTCTAAATATTATACTGCAAACAATTGTTATATAGAAGCCTACAGAAAAATCACTGCATGTAAACCCTATTTATTCACCTATTTATCATAATAATAATAACTGGATTGCAAGTTAGATTTTTTAAAATATTTTTTTTTTTGCCAAACCTAACCAGTTTCAGAGTGAGGCCCACCAGTAGAATTGATTCTGGGGTCCCACCAGTGGAGTGATTCTTGGGGCCAAACAGTGGAGTTGATTCTTTGGGCCAAACAAAGGAATTGATTCTTGGGGCCCTCCTTACAATTTTTTTTTACATGACTGCACATGACTCTTGCTTTCTGTCTCGCTTTCTCTACCATTCTCCCTTAAAAGCAACCCCCAGGCCTTCAATGCCTGGGATGATTCTTTTATTGACTGGAGCTACATGTGTTTTCAAATAGAAGATGCATATGACCATATATTTAATTATAAATCAGCCTGCAGTCTGTTGATGTGTTAACAGTAAACTTGGTGATCCTGTGACATCTCCATTCTTGATTCAAATAATTTTATAATAATCTTCACTCGAAGCAGAGAAAGGATGCTCATAGGGGATACAAGGATCCAGGAGGATGGTATCTGACGGCTACTGAAAAAATGATCAGTTTTGATTTTGACATTAGAATAAAATAATTTTCATAGATGATAATGTGCAATTTTCAGCAACCTCATATATAATACTGCATCACATGCAAGATCAGCTCCAGGTTTACATTATGATAAAATCATATTGGATCCCCCTATGGCTGAACTACTTTCATCGACCTAGTATATACTATACACCAATAATGGGACTAGTGACGTTTCTGTCACAGTTTTTGCTGTAGTCTTTGGGTGTGTTTTTTTGGTAAAAATTACACAGAAATAGTTTCTACCAAAGAACAACAAAATACCCACTATATGCAAAAATACTCCAAAAAGGAAAGACGGAGCTGTGTGCCGCAAATTTTGTTATTTAATCTTTTGAGCAAAAATCTGTGTACTTTATTTGCTTGGATGGACAGAATTTTTTTTTTTGTTTTTATTTTTACATCAACATAGCTACTATATATGTGAGCCTGCATTTTAATGTAGTTTTTTTTAGGTGCCTTTATGCCACATACATAATTTTGTGTTTAATTTAAATTGATTATTATTATGGGTTAGGTGCAGGAAGAAAGCAATTATGTTATGCTTATTACTAACATAAATATAGATATCCTCTCACAGACAACAGCCTGTGACTTAGTGTGTTTCTGCCATTAATAAAGCAGATTCTGAGTCTGAGACCGAGCAGAGACTTAGTAAAAGAAAAGGCTGCAAGCGCCAGGAGAGCCGCTTTCTCAACATCCCATGTAAAAGACTCTACATAGGCTATAAGGACACAGTGGTATCTTGTGCAGTTTCTCCTGCTGTGCTGTTTACTGTGGAAATGCAGAGTAAAGAGCAACCTTTCTCCCCACCTTTTCTAGTGGGCAACAGATCTGCTCAACCTTGATGGGTACTGCTACCAGCCCTGGCCATGTGTAATCCTATGATACAACACCCATAGTGACCTGGTTTATCTGCATAGATTTAATTAATGGTATCTGAACTGGCTTCTGGTCTCTGATTTAAAGTTGCACTTTGTATTAGTCTCTCTGGGTCCCAGAGAGAAATCAATGGAGTCCATCAGTCTCCATTTAGAATAACTGGAAAGTGGACCCATTACATTGATCATGATATTGTTACTAAATTAATTCATTACACTACTAGGAACAGAATCTTAAATATGGTCTAATCAATAGTAAATGTTTATTTATTATGTAAAATGCTGCCAGAAAATATCTTCTTAAACTGGCCAGAGACATCAGATACTCGTCATTGCCTTTTTACAAGATCTTATGATTAGATCCCAGGAAATTCTTGATAATGATCCAAAAAGTGTCTTTAATACAGTATAAAACTATGAACTCTTGCACTGTAATCTAAAGATGCAACATAACCATTGGTTGGAGATTTCATTCTATCAGCTTTGGTAATGCCCATAGCAAAAGTCCAGATAACATCACGTGAAATTATTATAATGACATGTTGCTTCTGTGACTCATTTGTGCTGAAACTAGTGACTTTCCCAGCAGGTGTCTGAATCATGTTTACCTGTGTGACATCACACCCAGTGATAGTAAGTACAACCTCTTCATATGATTCTCAACTGAATGTGATCAGCATCTGCTACGATTTTTACAGAAGTTAACTTGTCAACTCTAAATTCATACTTTTGAAGTTTGGGATCATTCTTAAGTTCACCAATGAATGGCCTCTCAGCTCAGTCAAGCAAGAGAGGAGATAAGCCACTACCAGACTTCTCTGGAGGTGGCCAGATGCATAAGTTAAAATTCCTTGCCCTCAATGCAAAATCTGTAAAAGGGAGCCCACCTACTATGTGCCATTTAGAACATGATAAGAAGAACATTGGTGTCTTGTTATGTGGCACAGGGGTCTCTAGACCCCTTTAGGTTCCAGGGCCTGGTAGTGACCACTTCCTCTGTACCTTAGAGGGGGCCTATCTCCTCAACAAAAGGACTAAGTGGTTGAAATTCAACTGATTTATCCTGCCCTCTTCCCACATCATCTTTAAACTGAGCGTCCAGATGTCAGCATGCTCATTAGATGTGTGGTTTACCCCAAAATCGGCTGTTTTGGGTGACAGTTAAATAGTATTAATCTCTCCAGCTTTAGATGCTTTAATGCTTGGTATTTTTGGAAAATGCCAATGCAGTTGTGAAGTGAAGACTTTCACCTGTTCCTCTTGCTGGATCCACTTTTGGCTTCTGCTCAGAAAAGTTGCACCAAAAACTTGTTGTGTGTGAAACTACCATAAGGCAAGTTTCTAAAAGTAGTAATACAGCTGCATTTTGACATCCATGTTATGACTGCAAGACATCCAGGTCTCCAGCCACTATACATTAATTTAACATTAACATGTTAAATATTGCTATGACCATCTCGAGTTCTACTTGTTACCTAAAGATGTGTCATAGCGTAACATGCATGAATTGTCACCCACATTCAAATACAATTTTTAGTTTGCACCAATAATTGCTACTTATAAGTAAGGTTCATTTCATTCTATATGATCAAGATGGAATGATTTCAGCTTCATTACTAAGAACACTCTCATACTTTCATGACATTTTTGGAATGAGGATTATTTTCCTTTTTGAGTTCTAGCAAAATATCTCTATATGTAAATGCACAGCTACATAAGCCTAGAATTATTACTATCATTATTTATTTTAAAGGGACGTTAATTCCAGGCTTCTGTACATTCGATAGGGGTCTAGATCATACATGCCAACTCTCCCGCTTTTGGCGGGGGGGTCCCGCTAATGGGGGTCCCCCCTGCGCCACCCCGGCAGAGTTGGCGAACCTCCCGCCGCCAGCAGGCAGCGGGGGTTCTTTAAATGACCGTGGTGCCAGAGAAGCGCTGGTGTGCTACTCTGGTGCCACCGGGCCGTTCCTACGGGCGGTTGAAGCGGCCGCGGCGGCCGCTCACCCGTCCGGAGACTCTCACTGTGCAGGGAGGAGGCTACAAGGGGGCATCTACTTGGCTACAAGGGAGCATCTACTTGGCTACAAGGGGGCATCTACCTGCCTGTAAGGGGCACTACCTGGTTATGGGGGGCTACTACCTGGCTATAAGGGCATCTACCTGGCTTTCTTCCAAAGCCGTTATGCAGTTAGGCGGAGTGGGGTGTGGCTTTTTGAAGGGGCATGGCACACCAACAAGATGGGCATGTCCATGCAAATTTTTTGCCGCGGCGCGCCTCTACAATCTCCTGCTTTTCCACTTTCAAAAGTTTGCAACTATGGTCTAGATGCATAACCCAAAACCAATACAAGTACAATAATATCATTAAATTACCAAAATAAACTGTACAGAAGAAGAAAGGAGCCTGCTTACAATATACAATGGAAGGGTACGAGACAGAAGGTGAGGGGCAGACATGTTTGTATGGTGGTGTTGTGTCAGCAGGATTATTGTAGGTTATAGGCTATCCTGGAAAGTTTGGTTATCGGGACACTTTTTAAAGTTTTAAAAATGGAAGACAGTCTGTGTATGGGGAATGCACAGAAGAAATCTGGGAGGTGGTTTTGTGACAAACTGACAAGAATAGAGCAGTGAAGGACGTCCCTTGAGGATCGGAGAATTCATAATGTTAGATACCAAACTACTCTAGGCGTTCTATGTGACAGGGAGGGAACAATGATAACTTGGGTCTTATTTAATTAAGGTTAGTATGTTTAACTGTCCAGGTTCTGAAAGAAATAGATGGATACTCCCCCATGGATCCCTGTGATGTGGTGGCTTTAGTTTGTTAGAACTGTAGGGGTCTGAGTTTTTCATCTGGAGTGTGATTTGTTTCAATTTTAACACCTTTCTCCTGACTGCAGAGAAATCCTGATAAATCAAAAATGGAAATCATAGACCAGGGAGAAAGCCAGATATTTCTAGACTCTTTTATTTTGTAGTAACATAGTAGATAAGGTTGGAAAAACATACAGCACAGATCCATCAAACTCACCCTGTATGCCTAGGGTGCATTCCCACGGCACTGACAAAATAACGGTCGTATTTACCGACCAGTATTTTGTCTTTTTTTGGCATGTAGGGGGACGGCTTTTGTCCGTGGTTTGTGGATTCAAGTTGTCCCCGTTCATATTCACATGTTCATGTTCTGCCCGAAAATCGGGTGGAAGAATGAACAAGTTCTAAGTTTTTCAGACAGCCAGTGGTGTAAAAAACCGTCCAGCGGAAAATCCATGCAGTGGGGACTGCTGAACGGATTTTAAAATTAGTCTATGGGCAGCGCTGCTAGTCAGTTTTCTGACGGTTTTTAAAACCGCAAACCATCTAAAGAACCAACCAATAACCCTTGCTGTGGGGACAAGCCCCATACAGTGTAGATCCAGAGTAAGGCAACAAGTCCTATGGGGTGGATGGAAATTGACCAATGTAAGAGAAAAAATTCATTTTCTAATCCAAATATAATACAGACTATATTGATCACTTATCGGTTAATTAAGAAAGTATCATAAAACTATTATTTAAAATAACTGTTAATGGTTCAACTGAATGTGGCAACAGGATAGAACCTCACCCTGGTAAATAGGGTGGCAGCAAGTATGAGTAAATATAACTCAAGTGATATAGTTCTTAATTGCATGTTTAAACACGACCCACAACAAAAGTGGAACAAATTTGCACATGACACTACCCATGACCTTCCATTCACCATCATTATGTATATTTGAGCCACAAAATTACAGATATTCATCTTTAATTTTGATCTTTTGGTCTGTTGATGTTTAAAAAAATCACTGGCATTTGATTATGCTGTACAGATATGTTTTACCTTCCAATAGGTATTTTTGTTACATACAATGGGTGTAAGGGTTGTCTAGTTATTATTATTTTTTTGCATACTGCAGTAATATAAAATTAAAAAAGGTATACTCCCCTCTCCTCTCACCTCGAATCCAGAGCTGTATCGTCCCCATTCTCTACTTGTCTTTTCTTCTCGTCTTGATCCAAACAGTACGTCACCGCTGCAGCCGCTGATTGGCTGCTGTAGTCGCATGTCTTTGACTAAAATCATGGTTTGGAGTGGTTACTTCTGAACGGTGACGTCAGCAAATGGCATGTGACCGCTGCAGGAAATCAGCAGCTGCAGCAGTGACATCCCGTTTGGATCAAGACCAGAAGAAAACAGTGAGGACAGTGCAGCGTGTCTCCAGGATGATTAAAATACAAGTGGTGTCGAATGTTGTGCCTTTTCGAAGATGAGTAGACAATTGTCTGTACTGCTCATAATATATTTTGGCAATAACAGTAATATACTATATAGCACTTTCTCTTCTCTTTTTTATTGCATTTGTATATCAGTGTTTTACAAGTGAGCTGGATTGATACAGTGCTGAACTGCAGATTACTGAGTCCTGAAATGGTGCTAATGACTAAGATGCCGAGACTGTGGGTTGTGTGTCCTGGACAAGGACCTGATAGCGTCAGATGCTGTGGGTGTCAAACCCCTAATGCAAGGGACTTAAATATCATTACTGGTGTGACCCAGAGGCATTATTGCTAGTATGTGACACATTAGAACGGACAGTCATTCTTGCCTTTTAGGAACAGTGCCTCTGTGAGTATCCCCAAGATTGTGCACCTGTTATTACAACTGCCAAGCTTCAGTGCCTCTAGGGATTAACAGCCTGCCTGTACTCATCTGCAAAGACTGAGTTATTGCCATGCCATCTCCTCATAGTAACATCACCCTACACCCCCTTGGTCTCTATTGTACTACATTAACACAAAAAAAAATTAGACAGTTTGGGCCACATGTATGAACCAGTGTAGGTCTAAAACTCACTTTTTTGCCCGTAGGTTACTTTTAGACCTAAACTGTTCTCATACATGTGTCCATTTGTACACAATCTACTTCTTGACAAACTATGCATGTGGTCAGAGTATTGATTTGTCATCGTTTCATTTACATCTTTGCCTTACTTTTAAATCCTGTCATTAGCTTCACCTACATTTCATTCTGGATTCGTGTTTGGTTAAGGATTGTTGTACCTAGGCAACACTTTATTCTACAACACAATACTTTCATTATCAATGTTGTCAGAAATATGTACAATAACAACATTATACAAGGAGGTATACATAGGGACAAAACAATGTTTACTCTATGTGCCATGAAGGACCGTGACTTAGACTTCAGGTTCTCACCCTTTTCTCTAACCCTTTGCATGCTTCTATTAAACAATTCTCCTTCCTGTCAGGGTACATTAAGTTTTTTATTCCATTTTGTTTTTTGTTTCTTTTTTTGGTGGGGGAATGTAGTTGGTGGATTATATATTTTTTAGTTTACTTGCAGCAGTACCGATTGGATTAGGGGCAGGGTAGGGTAAAAGGTCGATAGTACTATTGATTAGGGCCTTTGTGATTTTATAGAAACTTAGGGCGACATGTATGAACGTTGGCACTGACAGGCCAGTTCTAAATAGCTTTAAAGCAGTGTAAAATGCGCCAGAATGTATGATCCTGTTCCATGCAGTTCATACATTTGGCCTATTGTACTAACCTTTAACTTGGTCTGGCTGTTCTGACGGGTATGCGCCTAGTTTTGGCATCCCTTCTTAATAAATGTGTCTAATTCTACGAATGTGGTGCGACATAACCCCAGAACGCCCCCACATCTTTGGCGCAATACAAAGTGTCGGGGCAGGTGCCGATTGTGCCAAAGTTTGGAGTGCGACTGTTTATACACTTATAGAAATGGGCTATGACAGCTTTTGGTGCAAAGTACAGCAAAATACTGGTGCAGTCCTGTTCATACATGTCACCCTTAGGGCGACATGTATGAAGATCGGCGCATCGAGGCGCCCGTTTTCATGTTTTTTTTCGTGAAAACTGCGCCCGAAGTGCGCTCATAAATGTGGAGTAAGGTTTCCTGCGCCTCGCCTGTGTGTGAGGCACATTGCGGAGCTTAGGCGCATAAGGAATGCGCCTAATATGTATTACGTTTAGAGACAGGCTGGAAATCAGCGAAAAATCATTAAGCATGTTAGTGAAGAGCAAAAATTCATCTTAAAAGACAAAAATGAACATCAGTACAACATCATCATTAGCTTATTTCATGTAAAATTAGTTTAATTTTCTCCGTATTTTTAAGACCTTTAATAGCTGATATTTCTTTCTTTGGAGATATATATTTCCTTTAATTTAAAATGATCAACTTTTTCAGTACATTGAATTCGTTTTTATACAACTTTGATATTTATCTTTATTAAAGAATTAATTTTATAGTGTAGTGTTGTAATAGTAGACCTAGAGCACATTTTGCCCCATTACAATAAGTTCTAGCTTCACTGCGCCTGATCCGACTCAGGTAGACCACATTGAACTAGGTCTGCCTGTCGGAGCTGTAATGCGCCTCACTTTGCCGACGGGCATTCCTACATGCGTCGGAGTATTCGAATCTGGTGCGTCCCGCCACAGAACGCCCACAGCACGACCCTTCATGTTAGGCACATTACAAAGTGGCGAAGCTTGCGCCTAACATTGCATTTGAGCGTCCGACAGCGGAGTCGGCACAGTGAGGCACAGTATACGCCCGAAAAAAGGCGGAAAACCCGATTATACGTGTGTCAAAAAGGATTAAACAAAATAGCCAACAATGGAGTCCCAACCAAACAGATGTCTGTGTTGTACTTCACCCTTAGTTGTTATTTTATGGTGCACATTGATGCCCCATTCTTAGTTTCATATAGTAAGTACAACTAAAGAAAAATATATGCCTATCAAGGTAGGGAAAATGTGGATGAAATGGAGGGGTATAGCTCATTTTAAAACTTTGTTTCTATATGTCTTCATGTTACAATATTATTTTGCTGCATTCACTTCTGATTGAATTCACTAAAGGGTGTTTAATTGCATACTGTGGTGTAGTCATAGGCCTCAAGAGACCAGTCATAGTCTATGTGTGACTGCACTTGGTCTATTTTATAGCGGTATTTATTTTATTGAAGGTCATAAAAATGTAGTTGATTAGAGGCTTGGACAGGCCCACAGGTGACTATGGGAAATCCCCATGAACACAGTAGGCCACTAGGGTATAGCAAGCCCGGGGCTGTTTTTCAGTGATAAAGGCAGAGAAAGAGAGGCAGAACGTAAGCGGCAAAGTGCAAGAGTCATGTGCAGAATGTGTAGTCATGCACTGTAGCTGTAGGGTGGGCCTCAAGACTTAACTCCAGTGGTGGGCCCAAAGTATCAACTTCACTGGTGGGCTCCTTTGGTTGAATATGCTCTTCTGTCCCTCAAGTAAAATGTGTGGTGGCATAAAATAGACCACGTATAGTCACACTTAGACTATGTTTGGTTTCTTGATTCCTATGACTACACTACAGTTGATATTTAAATGTATTTTCTAAAGGTATCAGATGTATACTGTAGTAGACCCCATAAGGTGACTTTGGGCAGACCTTGTGTCACATATGTCATTTGTAAACTATTTACATTGGTTTCATTGGTTTACATTTCTTTCATTGCAAGAATTCGCTCTTATACTTGGCACTTATGTAACAATAACTTGTTATAATGAAAGGCCTATTAGATTAATGTGCTAAACTGAATTCAGTTGTGACTGTAGTTGGCTATACATATTAAATAGCTGTCGGCAGATCACTCCTTTGGCCAACAGTTCTTTCTCCCAATTCCCCATATGCAGGCAGGCTAAGCTTGAACAGAGAGAAAGGATGCATGCTGCTTACAGACTTCTAAGGAGATGACTTATCTCCGTAGGCAGCAAGGTGGCTCAGGGATTACCACTGAGGTCCTGAGTTCAAATCCCGCCAAGGACAAAATCTCCAATGAGTTTGAATGTTCTCCCTGTATTTCTGTTGATTTCCATTAGAATTTAGACTGTGATCCCCAATGGGCACTGGTACCAATATAAAAAAAACAACCTCTGTTTGTGTAATATAATGGTGCTATATAAATAAATGAAAAGATTTGGCACTTGAAATCCCACTGCCTGGTCATTACATCCCCTTACCCACTATGAATGGAGAGCTGGCTGCACATGCATGTCACTCTCCATTCATTATTAAGTTCTGACTACAGCTGAGCACACTTTGATGTGTCTGTGGATATACAATGTACAAGATGGGGATACCACTTTAATGAAAGAAAATCCCCAGTGACCACCAGCTGTCCAGTGTGAGGTCCGTGCCAATCAGAATTGCATAACTCATATTTCCAGCCCCCATGAGCATCACATTATAGTCACATCTAGGCTTAGTATAGAAGAAATACATTCATGAAATAATTCTTTGCTTACCTTATAGTATAAGTTAATTATAATTATTATCTGGGGGTGAAACACTTACTGATTTTGCTTTATTGATGAGGGATCTGATCAGATCTTTGATGCTGTTGTTGCGGTACTTTTGGAAGATAACTTGAACTTCTGTTCCTTTACTGCGGGTAAGAAGTGGAATTTCAGGCCACCCCAGCTCCAGGTTAGGTGCCTCAATATCAGACATCATAGGAAAGTAGGTGCCAGATGTCAGCTCAGACGGACAGGAGTCAGAAAAACCCAAGCTATTAGTATCTCCGTCCTTGTCCACATCCTCAGATTTATTGCTGTTCGTACTACTACAGATATAGTCGATGTCCAATGTGGATAAAAAGGGCAACTCTTTTTCCTCACTGAGTGCTTGTAGATATGCCTTCTCTCCTTGTTCCACCAAGGCATCTGTGGCCATGCGTGCGGACTCATTGTAATTCAGCACTAAAGGAGAACTTTGTCTCCAAGGGTTTTTAAGTTCTTCTACTCTGCTCTTCAGTTGTCCAACAGTCCTCACTCCTCTCCTTACTTCAGGATTCAGCATCACTGCAGGAATATCACTAGGCTTCCTATGGTGAATGTTGAAGGCTCCGAGTCGTGTGTTGCAAAGCCTTCCTTCTTTTGTATACAAATCAGCTGACAGTATTGCTTTTATACCTGTCACTAGAAATTAGTTTCACTATGTATCTACATGATCTTGCCCGCTCTTCAGGACTTCCTCATACTTCTGCAATCTCCCTGTCACTAGTGAACTTAGTTTTGTGATCCTGCAGCTAAATGTTGCCCTACCCCCACCCAGATACCTGTTTGTTGAGTTTTTTTTAAACCTAATGACTGTTGAAGTAGTTACTATCCAACTTGTTCCAGCAGGCTGCAGATAAGGCTTCCTGACAACGCATATGCTATTTTACTGGACAATGCAATGCTCACTAAATGGTTCCTTCTATTGTTCCTCAGCAGAGAGTAATAGCAGGACTGATTCCTATTACCATGAAAGCAAAACCCTCCTAAAGCTTTCTTCTTTAAGGCTGTGTTTACATGGCAATACGATCGTATTTTCGACGCTTTTAGGATTTTAAAAACGCTGAAAATATGATCGTTCAGGAAGCAATAGAAAAAACGACTTGTAGTCTCCACAGGTTGTTTTTTCTACGATCGTCTTTCGATGCTGGCGTATTATACAACATGTTGTATAATACGCCAGTGCTTTTAGTTTTTTCGGCATCTTCCCATACAATCAATTGTATGTGCTGGCGGCAAAAAAACAAGAACCAACCACGGTTTTTGCGAAAACGTGACAAAAACCGTGCATCGGGAAAAAAACGGTTGACTTTGGCCGTTTTTTGTCCGATGCAGTGTAGACCTAGCCTAATGCATTTTTTGGAGACATTTAATTATTAAGTAGTGTTTTATCCTAAAGGAAATTCCAATGGGAAAAAATAATTCCTATAGCTCGCTGCATTTTGAAAAGAACTTTAGTGTCCCAAAAAATGCTTTAAAAACACCACAGACTAATATGCATTGCATGTAGTGCAGTTTAGGCTTTGCTGAAATCTCATTGTAGGTGCCTATATGCAAAATATGCGTTTATGCACCAAAATATGTATAAAAATATAGTCCCATTGTGTCTCATTTTTCAATAGGAATAGGCGCTGCATCGTGAGTTATGACATGGAGTTTCACTATATCTGCATTGCTTAAAAAACATAAACGTCCGTTACTTTTTCTGTGCATTGTGGGCTAGGAAACATATTGGCAAGTATGATAGAAATTGTGGCATAGTATACAGTTAGGAAGCAGAGAGATGCTTTTTTTGGGAAAACAGGAAGTTTATTAACTGCAAGTTAATTTATCAAGTCAAAAAGAGGGACATTTAGGAGTAAAGAGGAACAGGGGAAATTGGGTCTAAAGTAGGGATTGTCCTTTCAAAAGAGGAACACTTGGAAGGTAAGCCTCATGGCTGCTCTAAAAGGGAATCTCTTGCCATTTTTTTTTTGCTAATTAAAACCAGATACTGACTCATATTCTTTTCTTCTTAGCCATTTTTACGCTTTCTGATTCAACATTTTTAATTCTGTTTTCTGTATATGATTATGATGATTAAGATGCTTTTAACATCATTTAGATAATGCTATACAGCAGCTACATGGGCATAGGAGCCTGTGAACAGAAGTAGACCCAGTGACTTCTATGGGAGAGTTTTCTTGATATGATCTGTGACCTGGGAAGAAGTCAGTGTGGAGGGAAGGGGAGAGGAGCTGTGACTACCTCCTTTTGTAAACGATGGATTCTGTGTTATCTATACACATTGGTGTCACCTTTCAGTGTAATCCTGCCTGTGCTGATAATGAGGAGATGGCGGAGAAGTTTTCGTTACAGAACAGAAAGTATCAGACTATTATTAGGCCTAGTGGCCAAAGTGAAAGCTGCAGGATTTCAGGATTAATAAAAAATTATATAAAAATTAAAAAAAATCTTAAAAAATGTGTTTAACATAGAAATATGAGTTAAACAACAAGTCATTTTCTGATTACATATTCCCTTTAAAAGGGGTTGTTCATCTTCTTAAAAAAATAATACCAGCAGCTCCTGAGGCCGCAGTGAAATTAAAAATTAAAAAAAAAGTCCAGGGAGTCTGCACTGGAACCTGGAACCATAGGAAGGTGAGTATAAGACTTTTTATTTTACTGGGGCTCCAGGAGCTGCTGGTATTATTTTTATACAACCCCTTTAATAGGTCTCACAATCCGTGCACATGGACACACTATATTCTTTTTTGTTCATGAACTGTACATTAAGACACAAGGAAAGGCTTGTATCCAGTCCTCTTATGATCAGGAAATCCTTTTGCAAACCTTACGTCTTCTGTGAACTATATATACCAATGGAAGAAACTTCTTTCCTGTCTTGATAATTTGCTACAGTCTAGGCTGTTTATATCACAAGGGCTTGTCAACTGTAACTCTCAGCTGTGACAAGTTTGAGTTCTGTATGTATTTTTTGTAAACAGTGTAAAGTTCCCATTCTGTGACAGCAAGCAGAGATTTAAGGAAGGTAAATAAATGAAGCATAATAACTCATTTATCAAAACCGTCTAACAGTACGACTGTCTTTGTTGCCCAAGGCAATTAATAAGAGCTTAAAGAGGTTTTGCCAAGAAGTAAAATTGACGTGGGAAGCTTGAAAATTAAATAATAAACATTTTTACCATTCATCATTATTATAAATTCTGCACCGTTTTTGTTTTAGCTGCTCCTTTAGTGATCCATTGTTTACAGCTTATCTCCAGGGGATACGACCAGGGCTGAGAGCTCCTCAGTCCTGGTCAGACATGCTCAGACATCACCTCTCTTCTCAGGCAGCAACTGAGTGTTCAAACCCCGGGAGCTGTCATTCTACTCCTGTCCTTTGGACTAGTTAGTAATAAGTCAAACAGTGCAAATAAATAAAAAAGAAACCTCAATGACGTATGTGCATTGATAAAGAGGAAAAAAAAATCTACTATTACTACAATTCGCATCCAGATATGAGGACTACAGTCTAGCATACCCTCCTCCTACCTGTACTACCGTGATAACAGGGGCATAGCTATAGGGGGTGCACAGGTATCAGCCACTACCGGGCCCTGCAGCCTAAGGGGCCCCAAAGCCCTTCTGCCACATAGGGAGATACCAGCATTGTAAGTGGCACATAGCAGCTGGGGGGGCCATTTCACTTTTTGCACTAGGGCCCCAGAGCTTCAAGTTACTCCTCTGCGTGATGAGTAGTCGGACCTCGCAACTGTAACACTTATCACCCATCTTTTATATTTTATTTTAATCAAACTGGAAAACAACTGATCAGACAAATTCCCACCAAGTTTACGATGAGAGTGTGTTACATGGATTACTGTATCACTAAAACTCATAAAGAGACGCTTGTTTTTTGACTGAGGAGCTTGTCTGGTTTCCGCCACATTCCAAAAACATTCTGATAGGATAATCTGGAATTTAGACTATGGGCCCCAATGGAGACACGGACGGATGTGAATGATAATAATCTCTGTACAGCGCTGTGGAATATACCTGCACTCTATAAATAAATAGAATTATAAAAATACTCTGTTTGGTTGAGGGAAGGCCACTGGAGTGTAGCTCATTATAAGATGGCCTCAGAGAACAGGAGGAGGGCAACGTTTACACAGCTCAACCCCATTCATGTCTATGGGAGTTCCAAATATAGCTGAACACACTTGCTGGATTTATTTAGAAGTCCCATAAAAATGAATTAGAAAAACTGCCAAAGTGAGGCAATCTCCCCATACTCTTTGGTCAGACCTTTAATAGTAAAATGGGAAAACCCCTTCAAGGTCTATCTTTTAAGTTACTACCAATACCATTGATCTTACCTACAAAGTAAGATATTGGCTGTATTTACAGACTAGTCAGGGCTGCACATGGACATTTCCTGTAATGTCTACAATAACTCTTTTGCATTAGAATAAGATACTGACCTTGGAACCAGCAAGCCGAGTTGACAAGGCTCTTCATAACCTCTCCCCCCATACATCTCTGCCTTAGGCCATGTCTACACAGCACACGAAAACACTCGTATTTTTGGCGGCTTTAGTATTTTGAAACCGCTGAAAATCCGATGGTTTTGCATGCCCATAGACTTTAATACAAAAAACGACTTGTAATCTATACAGCTTGTTTTTTTCAGATTGTTTTCTGGCGCCGGCAGTTTTAGGAACATGTTGTAAAAACCGCTGGCGTCTTGCGTCTTTCTGTCAATTTCCCGTACATTCAATTGTACAGGACGATGGAAAAAAAGCTAAAACTGACCAGAAAGTGCGGTCATTCATCGGACAAAAAGCCGTCGGCTTTCCTATGGTGTTTGTCCTATGCCGTGTTGCCCTAGCCCTAATCTCCAGATACCCCTCCCCTCATACAATATCCGCTCCTCACTGGACCTTCTTGTCTGTCTCAAACCTCCTTTCCTGTAGATTGTAAGCCTTTGCGGGCAGGGTCCTCTCTCCCTTTATATTAGTTGTTAGTCAATAAGTGTAGCCATTGTACTTTGCTTGGTTTTATGTTATTTATGTAACCCATCTCGAATGTACAGCACCTTGGGATTAATGGCACTTTAAAATAAATAATGATAAAATAAAGTTGCTCAGGAATGACAATTTTCCTATTATCATTTCATTTAGTCTTAGTTGATTAAATTTATTTTCAAATTCAAACATCTATGAAGCCTCTAAAACAAATGTTTCAAACTCAAGGGCCGCCATATTATTCTATATAGCCGATGAGAGCTTAGACAGAAGTCACACTGAAGGAGCTCCTGCCTGAAAGCCACCAAAAAAGCATCCTGTCCTACACCAAATTACCGCTTAGATGGGGACAAGGAGATCCTCCACCATCAGGAAGATCCCAGCGGTTCAGACGGCCCTAGATACCTTCCTTGCTAGGATCCTGCCGCACGCGGCATTCACAACTGGTTCGGCGCCATTACAGCCTGCATTCATCCTCCGCTCTGAACCCTCTCCTTGCAGACCGGCAGCAGCTAATATTAAGCGTGAGGCTCTCTTAACACCACGCCGCCCTGGGACCAGAGCCCAGGCAGTGGCACGTCACCAGCTGGGAATCACCCCTGCAGCACCCGCAGACTGAGTGCAACAACAACAGACACTGACACGGCAGACATCACCTCGCTCACCAGTTCCACCTGCACTTCTGCCTGCTGAGCGGCCATTTCCCCTGCTACTATACAGCACTATGGCAGATATGGGGTTGAAACAACAGCATTCTCCTACAGCCACAAGCACGCTGGCATCCTCACAGCAGGGGCCCCAGATGCAACAGCTCATCCATTATACAGAGCCTCCATGTGCTCTGACACCATGGGACCTGGGTCACCATCCCCCTCTCTGAATATGGACACTGGCAGTGGGGCTCTATCCTGACAGGGGTCACCAAGTTTCTCTCCTGCACCACAAAGCCCACATCCTTGGATGACATCTTACAGCAGCTACCCACTAAAGATGATTTTAAAACCCTGCTTAGATAGGAGATAGCAGGTCTAAGACAAGATTTTAGGCAAATAGTGTCTCGAGTGGAAATGCTATGTGAAGATCACAACAATACCTGCAAATACCTTGCTCAGGTGCATCCCACTATCTCCTCACAAATTTCTGTGGTTAGAGACCTGACGAGACAAATTGAAGATCTAGACAACCACGGCCGCAGGAATAATATAAGGGTCAGAGGTGTTCCTGAGGTCCAGGTAGATAAAAATTTACAACATATTCTGGACTCTACAATCCATCAGATACTGGGGGTCTCTTCTCTTCAAACAATCAAATTGGATTGGGCACATAGGGCCCTGCACCCCAAAGGAACCTCATCTCTACCCAGAGACATTCTCTGTAGCCTTCACGAATACACAGTTAAGGAAGAGATAATGGAGAAAGATGCACACCCTTGATTTTCAAGGATCCACAATCCAACTTTTTCCAGGCCTATCATGGCACACCCAACAGAAGCGACGCCACCTGAAGCCTTCTCTGACAATCCTAAAGGACCATCAGATCACATATATGAAACTTTACCTTCGCTCTGACAGCACGACTAGAGGGTCACTCAGTGACACTCAAAGCTTTCTTGGATCTCCAGGCATTTCTGCGGGAATCTCCAAATCCCCGTTCCAAAAAAGGGATGACTGGGAACTTTCTCTGCTTCTGCCACCTCCTCCACTGGTGTGGCAGGGGGCCACTGCACACAAAGGACGTTCACCGGGGCATTCTCCACCAGTGCAAAAACCTTGTTGTTCATCCCACCGTTGTTGTGATGACACTTCGCAAGATGGCTGAGTTGCAGACTTCACCTTCATTTCTTCCCTCCCGTCATATGAGGGTTCACCTTTTAAGTGCCTTTTCTAATGTTATGGTCAATAGGGCAGTGCTTTACACCATGATTCAATGTTTTAAGATGTCTTTCTACGCTCCTTAGTTTTTTCTGTATTTGTCAACCTCTCTTGTTCCCTCCTTTTTTGTGTGGGTTTTTATACACACTTCCAGCTCTCCGTAACCAGAGACGGTTATCTCTAAGGGAACGTGTATACTTACTACCCTCCTCTGGTTATATAGCTGGTAGTTCATTGTTTTCATTTCTCATCAGTCTCTGTCTAGTCTGTCCTACCTTTCACCTTCTGACTTATCCCTTTCTCATCCCATTCTTACCTTTTCCATCAGTCAGGGTTACTTTTCTGCCTCTGTACTTCTAGCTGATTCTGCCTCTTTATCTTGTTGACAAGGCGATGATATACTTTATGCCCCTTCCCTGATACATCATGGTACGATAGTTTACACTGAATGTTAAAGGCTTTAATTGTAAGAGACGTTTGGCTCATAGGGAGTCTAGGGCCTTAAAGGCCGATATAGTCTTCCTGCAGGAGACTCATTACAATTCCACGGGGTAGATAATTTTTGCCAGAGCCTCATTTCCAACAGCCATTAGTGCTACCAATCAGAAGAAAAAAGCAGGAGTGGCAATTCTAATATATGTCCCCTCCAGGTTCTGACATCTTTGATTGATCTAGTGCGGGGATGTATTATACTGCATGCTAATTTATTTGGGAAATTGATCAATCATCCCAAAGAGAAGGTTTTTACCTGTGAATGTTGCTAGGCTCAAATATAGCTCCAATACTATCGGGCCGCCCATTTGCGCTGTATCCCTGCCTAGACCACTTTGAGAGCCTTCTCAAATCAAAAAATTATGGATGGCCCCTATCCACCCCAATGCTTTTCTTTGCACTCAAGGTCTATACCTGACACAAATAACCTCCTTAGTCCCATGAAGTTTACTTTACAGATTTAGAGATACTGAAAAAATAAATTTAGTCTAGCTTTCCCAGCTTACCCTTCGACAACTTTTTTGTGTACCCCCTATTACCTACAAGTTCCTCTGGGTATTTTGCTTGACCATGGCTGAGCGGAATTTTCGATTTGCCGACATTGCGGACTCTCAGAGTAGGAAGCTCAACACCTTGTCTATTCCCACACAGTTCGGATATGTAAAGCAGGTACCATGACAATCTACACAATCTCTGCAATCTACACAATCCTATCCAACCCATACCAGCATCAGAGCCTTCCATAATATCATGGAAAAGTGGAATATCATAGTAGACCATTCCATACCACTGACGGCAGCATCTAAATCTTCATTGTCTACTATAAAGAAACTTGTATAAAAATTGCATCTGTCACACCCCTGTGTTTATACAAATGGGATCCTCAATCCTTCGACCGGCTGAGATGGTACTTGTAGTTCTTCCATACAATTTTTTGACTGTCATTTTAAACCATTTTGGATGCAGGTGAGGGACTTTATAGCTAGAATACTTGAGGTTATGATTCCAGTAGATCCCTATAGCGCTAAAGGGCAATAAAACTGCCTAAAGCTAAGCCATCTCCTCCTAACATCCTCACATCCAGTGCTAATTTCAGGAAATGCGCCATCGTCCCTCTGACATCGGCCTATTCAAAGAATAGAAAAATTACGGTGGAACTCTGACTACTTCAGTATATGATAGACTTGATTTATTTGATAAAACTTGGTCCATATGGGACAAGTACCGGATTGTTAACCCCCCTTGACTTCCAAGTTACTTTATCTTATTGGCTCTCCCACCCCATTTGACACCCCTCCCCTGTGTATATCTCCTTATGTCTCTAGTATGTCTTCCATGTTAAAGCATGTTATTCATACTTGTCAAAAAGTATTGTTAGAATACTTATCATCATATTTCTTCTCCTGTAAAATGTTCCTATGCTCCTTGTTTTATTGATTTAGGATATCTAAACTTTTCCACAGCTGGAGAATTATTTACTTTCTTTCTATGCTTTGTTGTCAAATGATTTGCTGTCATAAATTGATATCTGTCACTGGTCTTGATATTTGAAAGACTCACAACAACTAATGGAAAAAAGACATAGCTCTGCAGGAATGACATGAGTCCATACACTAAGAACTGGCTTCTCCAATTTCACAAAGAAGCTAATCCAACACTTGCAGAGGGGTCTGCATCGACGCACAGGAGCGGCATCATGTTGGATTCGGAGCTCTGGTGTACTGTACACATCCACACCACTCTGTTTAGCAACTTACAGGTGTCAACACAGCTTTGATAATTCTATTTAACTCTCAGCAACTTACCCACCCTCCAAGGTAGACTTGTGCTAAAGAGGGAGGGGACTCAATTATAACCATAAGGCATCTTGGCCTCTTACTGCCCACAATGGTGCACCATGGCCCTTTTGAGGACCCAAAGCTGATGTTGCCCTGGGTGAAAATGATTTGACACCCCTGCTCTATACAATTTATTATTAGGATAGCATGTAATGTACATCACACACCGCACACCAATCAGACCCCCAGCCTGGCACACACCTAGACCGTTGCTCCAGCGATGTTCCAGGTGTCTACGGGGTGGAGAAAGTCAAGCTACTGCACTTCCCACTACAAATCATGCTCAGGACTTATCACACTGCCCTCACTGCGCCAAACAAAAATATTCACCTCCCTCTCCCACACTACCAACACCCAAAACGCCCTTTACCTCCACTCCCCTAAGCCAAACCAGCTCCAGCACGCCTCGTGCTGAAGACCTGCCACCACTTCAAAGACAAAATTGAAAAATCCGCTAAACTTCTCAGTCCCCAAATAATACCCATCCTTCCCTCCCCCACGCCTCAATCACTCGCAGCCCTTGACCCGACGACAGAGAAGAAGGCCAGCTCCCTTCTCCGTCCACCACTCTCTACTGACCCCATTCCATCCCACCTCGTCCAGTCTATTCTCCACTCCCTCTCACCTTACTGCTATTCCCTGAACCTCCTCTCTCCACTGGATCTTTCCATCTCCTTCAAACACGCATCATAACCCCTTTACTAAAAAGCCCCTCTGACCCGCCCTGTGCTGATAACTACCGACCAGTCTCTAACCTGCCTTCATCTCTAAACTCCTGAAGCTTGGTCTCTCTCGCCAATCCCTATCTCTCTGCTACTCTCTTCTTGACCCCTGCAATCAGTTTCCGCACCTACCTCCACGGAAACGCCTTAGTTAAAGTCCAAATGACCTCCTAACAGCAAATCTCAGGGTAACTACTCATTGTTGTTCCTGGATCTCTCTGCGCATTTGACACTGTGATCACCAACTTCTCCCAGCATGCTCAGCACCATTGGCCCAGACACCGCTCTCGCTGTTCCGTCCACCTCTCTGACCGCTCCTTCATGTCTCGTTTCTGTTCCACCTCCTCCCTCTCCCTTGCTGTTGGGGTTCCTCAGGGATCAGTTCTGGTCCCCCTCTTTCATTGTACACACCCCCATTGACAAACAGCAGTAGATTGCTCCAGTACCATCTGTATGCGGATGACACCCATTATACACCTCCCCCGTGACATCACTCCACCTTGTACAAAACACAGTGACTGTCTGTCCGCGTCTCTGACCATGTCCTCCTCACGAAACTAACCTCACTAGACTGAACTTCTTGTCTTTCCGCCATCTACTAACCAACCCCCCCCCCCTGCATTCTGTTTCTGATGTGGTACCACCATTCTCCTACAGCAGGCCCGCGTCTAGGGTTTATTGATCTGATCTACCTTCACCCATATATCCAATCCGCCCGCCCTCACCTGCACCTCAGAATACTCCAAAATCCGTCCATTCCTCTGTGGAAACACTCAACCTATTACTGCTCTTTTTCTCGTCTGACATCAACTCCTGCTTATCGGTCTCCCCTCTCTGCAAACCTCCCCTCTCCATCTGTCAGAAGCACAGCCAGGCTGTTTCTCTCCGCCGCATACTGATGCCTCAACCCTGTGTCATCACGCACTGTGCCCATCCAGACGGGATACAGATAAACTCAGCACCTCACCCAAAAGCCTCCACAGCGCTGCTCCCCCTACATCTCTCCTAGTCTCTGTCTACCGCCCAACCCGTGCTCCCGCTCTGCTGATGATATCAACTACATCCTCAATCACGAACCCCCAGCCCGCCACAAGATACCCACTGCGCACCATTCTCTGAATATCTACCGCGGGCGATCAGCACTCACAACCCTTACAGTTTTAGAGGCCCTAAAATACATCTTCTCGGTCTGCCACCAAGACCCAACTGCTACACACACATCTGTCACCCCTCATTGGGCACTCACAGGCACTATCTGTATATAGATGTACAGTCTGGGGTAGTTCATCCATTTTCATTAACCACCCCATTAGAAACTGGCCGCCATTGTAACTTGCACTTCTTACCGAGTTCCCCTACACCCTAATGATTGTAAGCTCCACGAGCAACCCTCACACCTGTTCCATTGTAAGTACTTTATGTTAATGACTGTATGTTTACCCTAATTGTAAAGTGCTCGGAATAGTTGGCGCATAGAAAAAATTATTTTATTATTATTATTATATTTTATTATTTCTATGCTTGCTGTAAGTGATTTGCTGTCACAATTGATATCCCACTGTTTGTATATATTAAAGACTTAATAAAACTTAATGAAAAAAAGACATACGGCAGAAGACAAAGCCAGACACCAAAGAACTGGCTCTCCAATTTCCACAAAGGAAGCAGCCAACACTTGGCAGAGGGGGCAGCACCAGCACAGGACGGGCATCATTTGATTCGAGCTCTGTGTACTGTACACTCCCACCACTCGTTAGCAACTTACAGGTGTCAACACAGCTTTGATAATTCTATTTAACTCTCAGCAACTTACCCACCCTCCAAGGTAGGAAGCTTGGTGCTAAAGAGGTGGAGGGGACTGCATATTATACTACCATAAAGGACATCTTGGCCTCTTACTGACCACATGGTGCACCATGGCCCTTTTGAGGGACACCATAATGCTGATGTTGCCCTGGGTGAAAATGAGTTTGACACCCCTGCTCTATACAATTTATATATTAGGATAGCAGACATGTAATCTGTTATTGGGGCCAACTGAATGATGCCTTTTTGTTTTTCCTATCTGAAAAAAGGCTGTTAATTGGTCATTTTCCTGTGATTGCAAAATTCGGGTCAGGCCAGTTTGACCCGAATCAGAAGCACCACACTATTCCTGATGACTAATTGTTAGGGTGCATTTGCACGGCTGGTCGTATTTAGTCTTTTTTTGTTACGCAGGGAGACGGTTTTTGTCTGCGGTTTGCGGATTCAAGCCCACCCACATGTTCATGTTCCGCCCGAAAACCGGGTGGAAGAATGAACATGTTCTAAGTTTTTCGGAATGCCGGCGGTGTAAAAACCATCCGGCTGAAAATCTGTGCATGGATTTTCTTTTGAAGTCTATGGGGGAGTGATGCTTGTCGGTTTTCAAACGGTTTGTAAAACTGCAAACCGTCTGAAAAACCGACAAATAACTGGTGCCGTGGGGACAAGCCCTTACAATCCAGGGGAAAAAAGTTTGTGTTTTGATATTAGCTGAAAACTGATTATCGCCTGTTTCCTAAGAGTCTATTCAGATTACAAAACTATAATTCAAATTGACATGACAATAAATAAGATAGCTGCCAATTTGAATAAAAAATGTAACAGGAAAACAAAGAGGACTTGAACATTAATATACAGTGAATTGTTTAGTACAGCACACAACTTTTGTCTGCCAGCTTTCCTGCTTCCTTCTGGTCACTTGCTCTGGTAATTTTTATCTCACAGGGAGTGTTCTGAAACTGCTTGCTCAACTAGAATTTCCTCTCTTTCTAACATTCTCAAAACAACTCCATAAATAAGATTAAGGTGTAAAAGAAGAAGACAAAGAATTTGTGTTTGTTTAGGTTGCACAATTTTGACTTGATAACCACGTGACTACGTCAAGAATCTGTCATTGCTTTACAATCTTGATACATTTTCAAGAAAGAAGCCATAAAGCGTATTTCCATCTAATACATTTATACAGAGATACAGTTAACATCCTTTCAAGTTATATTCTGGTTGCTTTATATTACATATACATCTATGTATATATATATCAATATATATTGTGACACCTCACATGCCTTCGGCCGCCATCTTGGCTCGGCCCGGGGGTATTCAGCTCGCAGGATCGCCGTCCTTGGTAAGACAGATGGCACTCTGACACAGGTCTTCCATTTAAAACTGGCATCAACCAGCTTTATTGAGGCACAGTATATAGAAGAAAAACATACATAAATCAAAACCTCAGCCGTCTGGCCACTAACTACACATGTGTAAAGAGTCCCTCTCTCACATGTGAACACGACCTAACGTCCAGTCTCACCGAAACCTTTCTCCCAGTCTCCCACTGGGTTCCGGCTTCTTCCAAGCCTCTGGGGGCCAGAGCCTCTGTCTCCAGCTCCAGTGCTGCTCCAGGTTCTGGCAGCAACCACGCCCCCCCTGATTACCTGGAGCATCAGGCTTTTGTAGGCCTCCAAGGCCCTGCCAAAAACATGTGCTGGAACACGGGAACATGGGTACGTGGGAACATGGGGAGTAGACACCCACCCGACACATTGTCTACTCCCAATAAGAGCCGACGCCAAGAACGGCTGAAAAGCCAAACTAACACTCCACCTTTGCCAACCACTTAGTGTGGCTGACACTACATCTGACCGGCTCCTATTCCACCAAGGCCACATATCCTTGGTGGCATGTCGCATATACCACTCTGGTATATCTCCACCTAGTGGCAGAAACAGGCAACTACATGTAGCCGGTCCGCCACATACCCCTCCCCTCTGATAAAGCCCGTAGGGCTTTCTCACCTTGCCCAGGCTCCCTCCGGGGTCAAAGCTCCTATTTTGGGGCAACGTCTTCCCTACAACCCCAGGGGCAGAGACAAAATAGTCCCCATACAACTCAGTTGTGGGCTCATACCATGCACTCCTCCCCCACTGGGCAACTGACAGGTCATAGCCACTTACAACCAGTGGCGTAACACATGCACACTCTGCAACAATGTCACCACCTTCAGCCCGCATGCCGACATTCACAGGGCTATTCCTGACAACCTCACTATCAGCGCTATCAGACCTAGTAGCCTTTTCCCACACATAGACTAGCTTGGTATTGTGCCCACTGGGCAGTTTCTTCTCACATAAGCAGGAGACCCTTGGTTGGATCCAGCAACCCCACTAACTTCACCAGAGGCAGTAATGACATCAACCCTCTCAGGGTCACTATCCACCATTGCTCCTAGGGGCGCACCTAAGCCCCAACCTGCTACCTCTTTGACTGCAGGATTACCATGAGACCACAACTCCTCTTCATCCCACGGTCTCTGGCCCTCACTGATTATCTCCTGACCCTGAAGCTTTATCTCTTGGCTACTAACTGTCACCTGATTTATCTCAGTGACAACTGCTGCTGCACTAGGACTCACTGAAGCCCCCATAACAAGCATGCTAGTAATTGCAGGGTTCCCACGGCCAACCTCATCACTTACGTCAGGTTCTACCCATTCAGACTGGGCAGACAAAGCGCCTCTCCTAAACCGCTGTTCAGACCTCTCATTGGCTCTTTCTAGCAGCGGATCTTCTGCAGCAACGAGTGGAGATGTTTCTTTCACATCTCCTGTAATAATTGCTTGGGGAAAACTCTCAGTATCCCTGCTAGTTATATCCTGGGCCCTGCTGAGAACCTCTGCATATAGGAAACCCTTGCTGTTTACCTCAGTTTCCTTACTGGGGATTTCCTTACCATCTGAGGGGTCAAACACACTGACCCTGCCCCTCACTAGCGCCTGAGCAAACCCTCTTCTTTTCTGGGTCTAGCGTGTCACATTTTCCATTCCTACAGTCACTGTAAAAATCACAGAAAAAATTCCCTCAGAAACAAATATAATCTATAGGGTTAAAAACAAACCCGCACTGAAAAAATCCAAACAAATCCAAACTTTCTTTT